>PVLD010006569.1:0-99494 GCA_004027595.1 Dinomys branickii | reverse complement strand
AGAAGATCTGAAAACATCATATCACTCTGACATATGTGCACCCATGTTTATAGCAGCACAATTTGTAATAGCTAAAATGTGGAAGCAACCCAAGTGCCCATCCACAGAAGACTGGATTAAAAAACTGTGGCATTTTTATATAATGGAATATTATTCAGCTATAAAGAAAGACAGTTTTGGGGACTTTGTAGGCAAGTGGCCAAAACTGGAGTCCACATTCATAAGTGAAATAAATCAGCGGTACATGTGCAGGCAACGTATTGTATCACTGGTGTAAGAACCTGAGGGTGGGAATATAAACTAAGAGTCATGAAGGAAATCTGTTCAAAAACAAAGAACAGATGGGATGAGGGAAAGGAGAAAAGAAAGAGACAAAAATGTATGTATGTATATATGAATATACATATATGCAGGAGGCCTAACATGGTTCTACTATTGTATTATATCACTTAATGCTAAGGAATAATTGATGACGGGTTATTTGATCAATCTTGTATGTCTGTATGTGTTATCCTGAACACACACTTCGAAGATATCAATATGCAAAGCAGCAACTATTGGTGGTTTTGTTTTTTTTTTTTGTCTTTGGTTTTTTGTTTTTCTGTTGTTGAGAGGATCAATTGTCTGACCAATTTTGCATGTCTGTATCTGGGTTCATATATATACACTTTGAAGATATCAATAGGTAAAGCAACAACCACTGTTGAGTCCATGTCACCTTGTCTGTAGATCAGTTTTGATTGTACTATTTTTTATGCTAATTTGTGTCTGTGTGTTAATATGTTTTTGTGCTTTTATTTTTTTAAAAGTTAAAAAAAAATGTGGAAGCTCATTTCAGAATTTCTCAACTTTTGGGATATTTGCATAGGATTTACTTGTTAAGAATCCCTAATTTAAAAATCTCACGTCTGAAACTTTTGAACATGAGACCAGTGCCCAAAATGTTTCAGACTTCAGAATGTTTTGGGTTTCAGATGTTTAGATTAAGATGCTTGGCCTGGTTTCTTAAAAGGTGGGTTCTCAAGTCTTTATATTGCTATGAAAAAACTCTGCCCATGTATTGTGCAATTGCTGGGTGCCACAGAGCTGCAGGGTCCTGCGGAGGGCTCCCTGGACCAAATACAGCAAGTGGAGTGATGGCCCATTGTGGGGCTGCTCCTTTATATGCCTCCATGATTTCTTGAAAATAAGAAGGTGCCACCAAGGCTTTTTGTAGACAGAGAGGACAGGAAAGGGGCATGAGCAAAAATCCTTCACTGTGAAAATAAAATGCATTTTGAACTTAAGAACAAATTTTGAAAACCACATTTTATAGTCCTTTAGAAAATGATTGCAAGCCCAAATAAGTTTAGAATAATCTCTGTATTCTCTCTACTGGTGTTTAAAAGGCATATTAACCCAGCAAAATCCTGTAAATATAAACATATTTACTTTTATTTAAACTATTGTCATCCTCATTTAATTTTATGAGCATCCTTTTCCCCATATATCAGATCTTTTCTGTGCAACATGTTTTGAGAAATGTTCATATGAAATATGATGCCAAACTTAATCTCAGCTTCTGGATTTTAGCTATTTTAGCAAAGAAAGACTGCAAAATAAACATATTTCAAAGAGACTAAAATGTGGGTGTAACTTGCTTTTTGCTTGTTTACAACAAGCCCACTGGACAGAGGCCAAGTCTATTCCAATGTTTACTGAATTCCATCACATATTAACAGTACTCAGTAAACATTAATTATTAGTAGTAGTTGAATAAATGATAATGGTAATAATGATCATGATAATGCTATATTTTCAACTATGCCATAAACCAAAACATCTGACAGAAATCTTGAGACAGCCTGTGCAACCCAAACACAGCTGGGCTCGCTAGTCTCCAGTGGGGAATTTCACCCTGAAACAAGTAACAGTCTCCGCATGCAGAGAAGCAGGTTGTCTTGAGCCACTGGAATTGGGTGCTTGGCCAGTCATGTACCTAACAATGCATCTGTCAGCATTTTCTAGGTATGACTGTGTAGCCAACATTATTAGTGTGTCCTTAGGAGTCCCGTGGTGTCATTCTCTGGGGGTCCTCTCTCTTTCCTTTGTTCATTATTTCCATGTTCATCCCGCAAGCGATTATGAGAATCAGTCCTGTATGGGGCCAGGCTGGGAAGGTGCTGGGAAACTGAACAACACCTGTGTTTCCTGTTTTCACCTGGCTTAGTGTGGGAAGCTTGAGCTGCTTCATTCCTGCTTATCTCATGATGTTTCTGTCCCTGGCTAGTCTCCCTTTCCTGTCACCTTTGCCCATGTAAATTCTAGTCTAGGTTGACTTTCTCCTGGAAACATTCCTGATCGTCTACGTAGTGAGAAAGTCACAGAAATGCTTGTGGCAGGACAAGATATCAGAAATCTTCTTGCCAAGGTGATGGGTTTCAGCATGTCCCTTGTGATCACTCAGGCTTCAAAGCTTAGCAGACACAAGCATTGCCTTACTGTAGTCTAATGTTCATATCAGTTTGCCTTCTCAATTAGACTTGTTCTAAGTTTGGAACAGCTTTATCCTTGTGGGTTGTTATGGTTTCAATGTGAGTCGCCTCCCTGCTGGAGGGGGCCACCTGCTACATGGCTCTCGGCATTTGAAACCTCAGCTTCCCTCGTCATGCTCTGCCAGATGCCTTTGTGACAGCTTATGCTATTTTTTTCTACCAGGAAATCCTACAGCCTCATATCTAAAAGGCATGTGTCCTTCCTGAGAGATCTGGTTAAAAGAGTACATTTATGAGAAATGCTAATGCATCACCTACAGTATAGACAAATTAATCAAGGAACCAAGGACTGAGATTCTGTAGTACTTTCTTCTCACCTGGTGTTCATTGCTCCTGCTCTACTGTAATCTTGTTACCAAATTCAAGAGCATAGGAACTGCATTCTGCTTATTATTGACTCCCCTTGAAATAACTTATTTTCTACCCTCGGAGAAGAATATTCTTGGCTTTCCTCCTCTTCTCAGAAACTGTCATTTAAGATTCTTTGGGAATATCTGTCTGATCTCCCCAGTTTTAAAGGCTGAGCTGTTGTAGAGCCCAGAAATCCTCTGCCCTGCCTGTCTGTATCATGCCCTGCTTAGGAGGTGCTGTTGAGTATCAAGGCTTCACACATGCTGTGCACAGATGCCGGCCATGCTTGTAGCTTCAGCCCTCCTATTTCATTGGCAATGGCAATATGGGTGTTTGCCATTGTTTAATGGTGTCTCATGCTTGTCTAGTATTAACCAGATCCTCATTTTCTACCCACAATCTATATCTCTGTCAGTAATTGCATTTTAGCAAAAATCTCCACCAAACACACAGCAAGTCAGGTCAAAAACCTCTCTCTCCTCGTCTTCTCTAAATCTGACTTTCATCTTCCAGAGAGCTCCTACGTCCAATTATCTCTCCACCTGTGCATGTCTCTTGCCTGAAGCCCACAGCATCCTCTCACCCATTTCCCAGCCCCATCTTCTTCCCTCAGTCTCTTCACTGCAGTCTCTGGAGACTGATTTTTAACAAGTGAGTCAGCTCATGTCCTTTTCCTGCTCACAGCCCACTGACAGCTTCGCTTCACAGCTAGAATAATATTGAAACTCTTCACAACAGCACAGATTCCCACGTGGAGCTCATTCCTTTGAGCCACCTCCTACACTGGCCTCTCACCATCTTGTAGGCACCATGGCCTCCTCATCATTGCTTCACTCCTTTATTGATTCTCTCATTCATTCATTGATTCATTCAACAGGTAGGTATTAAATCCCCACCCTGAGTGAGCTGCTGTTCCAGGAGCTGGGTCTATAGACCAACAACCCAAACACACAAAAGTCCTGCTCACAAGGAGCTTACATTTTGGCAGAGAAGGATGCATCATAATGGACCAGTAGATCTATAACTAATATGCTAGAGATAGTAGTTGCAGGAAGAAAAACAATGCACACAAAGAAGAAATGGGACGTAGGACTTAGGGAATATTTTTTTAAATATCTCAGTTGGCACTAGGTCTCACAGAGGAAGTGACACGCAGCAGGGACACTGAAAGATGTGAAGGTATGAGCCATGCTCACAGCCAGGGACAGAAGGTGGCAGTAACAGCAGATAGCAAGCCACTGGTGTAGTCAAGGCTCTAAGGGTGCCTGAGTTTTGAGCAAGGGGCAGGAGACAGGAGAGGGAGGTAAAGTCAAAAGACACCAGCAGTCATGTTGCATAGGGCTTTGAAGTTCATCATAACAGTTCTGGCCTTGGGTCCTACAGGGCTTTCAGTCAAGGAGTACATGACTGAAATTCTCTTTTAAAAGGTTCATTTTGGTATAGAAGGGTGCAAGACTGGAAACAGAAATGATTGTTCACAGGCCCCAGCAAAGCATCAAGACAAATGCCCTAAGAGGTATAGGTGGAAATAGTGCAGTTTCAAATCCTTGTAATTTGAATGTAGAACCAGCAAGATTTACTGATGGAACGGTCTATTGTGTCACAGGAGAGAAGTCTAGGATGACTCTATTATGTGCTGGTCTGGAAAACCAAGAAGGGTGTTGTCCTGCCACAATATGGAAAGAGTGAAAGGAACACACTGAGCACGGGCTTGGATACAATTTGATTTGCAACATAGCATGCTTGAGATGCTCAATTTGACGTCCCCTGGGCGAATGTCAAGTAGGCAGTTAAATGCATGCCTCAGGAATCCCAGAAAGATGTTTAGGCATTATCGGCATATAAATAACATTCAAAGCCATAGAATAGATTGTACTTTCTGTCTTTGGGCATCACTGAGAACACAGGAGCCCTGTTTTGTGCTATTTTATCTCTGAGTTGATAATAGTATCTGGCACATGGTTATTGCAGAGTAACTATTTTAAATGAATGAATGAATCAGTAAACAGCATCTGCTATGACGCAGGTACATCACCAATGCTTGCTGAATTAGCATAGTATCAGGCAGAGAGCGGCTTCTCCGTAAGCACGGAATAGATGATTGACAGATGAAATACAATTCAATATAGAACTGACTGGACTGTTCTCAGGACTAGAATTGAGAACAGTATCCCTGAAATATAAGGTTTCTATCCCTGTCTTTCTTTCTGAGGCTAGAGTAAGTGTGAAATCTCTGGTTGAAGCTAGACAGACAAGAAGCTGGACATGCTGGTAATTTTTAACTTCACTTAGAACAACAGGGCCAGGGGAGATCCACTTTGCAAAGCGGGCATGTAGATACAGCAAAGAGTGAGGGAAGGTGCTCTTCCTTGATGTCCAGCCAAGGAGGAAAAGGGTATACTTTCCCAGAGGGAATGTGAGTTCCACAGTGACTCGTGGGGGGCCAGATAAGTATTAAGAAGCATATCCCTGTCTTGTCCTCTTCCTGTTCTGCTCTCTCTAGTTTTGAATTCAGACTGCTCTCATCTACTGCTGTCCCCGTCTGTGTCCCTCTGTCTCCTACTCCCTTCCCGTGCTCGCTTGCTGCTGTCATTCTCCTCTCCTTTCTGCATTCCCATCCCTTTGTTCAAAAGGGTCTCCCCAAAAGGAGAGAAGATGTGTGGCATCCCACTGGGAGAGAACTGAAGGCAAAGAATCGCCAATTTCGAAGAGTCTTTCCATTTTTATTGCAATGTTTTGTGCCTGCCCATATAAAATCTTTAAAAGATATACTAACATTAATAATATATAGTTTGCTTTGTTTGATTCAATTTTACCCTGATCCAAAGGGCTTGGAATGCAAGGCATAGGAGCTTGTTTATCCCATGCTTCACAA
This sequence comes from Dinomys branickii, assembly GCA_004027595.1. NCBI lineage: Eukaryota > Metazoa > Chordata > Mammalia > Rodentia > Dinomyidae > Dinomys > Dinomys branickii. Next base: position 93,734 of record PVLD010006569.1, on the reverse strand, counting down.
ATAACAGGACGATTTCTCCTACCCTGTTTCTCTCTGCCTCTTCTCCATCCTGTTTTGTTGTCTGGGTGCAAAACAGTGGTGGTTGGTGTGGGAACCTGGCAGCTCCTGGTACAGCTACCTGAGAGGCATTTCCCAACTGTTTCCAGCTGTGTGCCCCATAAGGGTCCCTTCCTCATGTCACAGGGCCTTCTGCTGCCTGTCGGGGCTCCTGCCAGTCTACTTTCTCATGCCCGCTACAACCACCTTGACCACAGAAAGCTGTGACATCTCTCGCCAGGTTTCCTTCAAATCCCAAAGCTGTTCCTGGCAATACTTCTGTAGCTGTAGGAAAGGCAATTCCAGCTGAGAAGTGTTGAGTTTGTCTTCACACATAGCCACATGACTTGCACACATGCCCCATGTGCTGCTGCTTATGGTAAAAGTGCGCAGCAATGACCTCTTTCAAAGCAGGTACTTGTCTTTTGTCCTCAGTAGCATTCAGTGCTGAGCATTCTGTAAAAGTATGACATAAAATTGGTTTTCTTTACAGAGTGAGTTCAAGTAAAATCTGATCTGAGTGTATTTCTTTTTCTTTTCTCTTTGACAGCAGAAGAAAAACAGGGATTTGTTCCTCCCTAAGCCGTGTTCTTTCCCTTCCTGTCTCTTTCTAGATTGATGGAGGTGAAACCCTAATAATTCTCTAAGAGGTTGGTTCCACAAGAGGAAGGGAGACAAAGACCTCAACAACTGGAGTGTCTTCAGTCAGCAGAAGGGAAGAAAAAACTGCAAGCATTTTTGTCTTGGAAGATTTCCATGCCTTTGTGACAAGCCATTTAAACCAACTACAGAGGACATGGCTGTTCTGTGGGAGGATTCCAAGCAAATAGCAAGTAATCTTTTTTTCCCTCTTTAACAGCAAGTATTTGTTGCAGAAATTTCCCCTCTTCCATCTCTGAACACACACTCAGCCAAGGTGTGTGTGAGGGAAATGCAGCCTGGTGATGTGTAACTTTTCAAAGGCCTTAAACTAGAGGAGTTTCTGAGATGACCTAGACTCAGTCTCAAGCAACCTGCACCTTGCGAATGAAGCGCATATTCTGTAGCCAACATGCTTTTACTAACAGGGACTTTTGCTCTCCAAAGTATTTGCCTTTTGCTCCTGCAGTGCTTTCTCAAAGTCCTACATCACTGTCACCTCTTCGTACCCCATCTGAACATCCATTCTGCATTCGAATGATTCTGAACCATTCATTTCTTCGATCCTGTTCCATTTTGTTCCATTTTGCTGAACACATATTTATGGACTGCTCACCCATTAGGTTTCCATTTCTGGCTTGTAGGAGCTCTCAATTAAGTTGGAAGACAAGGGCAATAACATTGACACTGATAACTGTAATAAGACAGCTATTATTTCAAATAGAACATCAATGTTATAAAAGTGATAGGCAAGACATACTCTGGCAATTAAGAGACAGAATTTGAAAGAGTCATGTATATGTTGTGCAAAGGCATCTGCTTGGAAATCACACCTGAAAAAACAAACCTATAACCCAGAGTGCACAGGTTGAACTGCATGTTCCCAGGTCCCTTTTGCATGGCCCATGGTGATTGTAGCCTCACACATTTACACAAGGTGGTGAGACCAGTAGGGGCTCCTAAGTGATGGGCAGGGTATAGAGCAGTTTGAAACACTTGTTCCACACAAAGAGTTAAGCTAAGTTTCACATCTTGGTCTCTGTCTTTGATTAATTCCATGGATTTTGGTTGATTGCAAATTATGTCCTGTGACCATACTATACGTAGAGTCAGGAACAAGAAGAAGCATAGCTGAGGTCCTTAAGTCTTGGACAACCCTGGGCAGGGCTTCTTAGTCATAAGTGTGGCCAGAATGTATTCATGTCCAAATGCTTGCCAGGTCGTGGCCCTGGCTGTGTCTTTGCCCTCCAGGGCCTCCATGCTGTGAGGAACGAGGGCTGGGATTTCCTGGCAGCAGGGGGTGGGGGGGGTGGGCCTGTGATGTGCACTGAGACCCGTGCCTGCTGTGGGGAGAGCTCTATACTGAAGGTGAGCTGGGATCACAGTCGGTTCCGGGGGCATTCAGAGCCAGATGTCATATGCATCCTCTATAAAACAAGCTTTATTTAGACTGTCTCTCCCAGAATTATAAGGAACTGTTATTTTGTATTCCTTCTAAAAAGTCTTTCTGATAATTCTTGGCTCCCCCTTCTCAGAAAGTCATTTGACTGCTTTGGAGAGCACTGTGCTCCCTCTGAGCTGTGAAGATTGGGCAGAGGCTCAATAGGCAGCCTGTTCTGATGCTGGCTGAGACCAGCTATTGACAGCCGTTTGCCACACCAACTTGGCAGAGGAGCTTCAAACATTTCAAACATCCAAGATCAGCAACATCAGAAGTCACAGGCTTTGCTATGCACAGAGTTTATTAATAGATAAGAACAACAAATCTAAGACTGCAGTTTAAAACCCTACAATTCCATGATCAAGACTCAGCACAATAGTATAAAATGCTACTATGACAATTTAATATGAATAGAAAATTACAGTCTTCAAAGAGAAGTTCTAGATATATTTGAGAACTTTCCATAAAGGCAATAAATTATCATCTGTTCAATGATTATATTATAAGCATGAATCTTATATACACTGGCTCATCTTGTCCTAATAATGACGCCAGAGACAAGCATACTCCAAATGCGATTCCAAATCCTTTCTCATAAAACATGTTTCTTACAACCTAAACAATGTCTAGGTTTCTTTTGTCACTGAGCATGGCAGAGTGACAGATTTTTGGGCAATGTGATTTAAACAGATGTATGTGAGGAAAAACTTCTTTTTTGAATAACATATAAAATCCTAGGGACAAATACCTATTCTCTGTTTCTCATCTAGAGCATTGGCATGATGGCTGGAACTGCAGATGCCATCTTGTGACAGTGAAACAGCTGGCCACGAGAAGGATGTGCTGTCTGATGCCACCCACTTCTAGCACACCATACTTCTCTTAAGTGAGACAAATAAACTTTTACTTTAAAGCCACTGCCTTGTTGCTTATTACTTGAAGTCACGCATTCAGTTTACTTATTCATATGGCAAATATTTATTGTGTGTCAAATAGGCATTTAGCACTTTTCCAGATGCTGGAGATAGGGCATAATAAAAAAGATGAACTTGTTCGCTGCTCAGTGGCTCATAATCCAATGTGGATACCTAAGCGGTATAAATACAAGCAGTGTGTATGCGTGTGACAGGTGCTTGGACAGAGGAAGGAACGTGGGGCTTGGGGACGGTCGCTTCATCATCATGGGGCTGAGTGGAGAAGCCTGGTGGTTCAGAGGCAGAGAGCAGAGAGCAGAGAGCGGTGCTGGGTGGGCCGAGCATGACTCTGAGAAAGCTGATTCTCAGCAGAATTGAGTGTGAGGCCGGTGGAGCACCTGGATCTCTACAAGCATTCTCAGCATGAGAGCGAGGGAATGAGGAGAAGCCCTGTGGGTCTGCAGTGCACTGAGCATCATGATGATGGGGGAGATCAGGGATGTGACCACCTGGGTGACCTGTGGTATTTGGAGCTACTGTATGGCCTTTGGGCTCATCCCTGTGTGTCTCCCAGGGGCAGCTAACAAAGATGAAGAAGGACATGACAGTGCTACCTCAGAATGGGAGACGGTACATTCCACACTTTTCCTTTTTTTGTTTTGACAACATTATGTTTATATATGGTTTATAAACTAATAGTTTAGGAAGGACTTATATATTTAATATCATTGTAGTTTATAAAGATAGCATTTCTAAAATTAGCAATGTTTATTCTCTGTAATATAGAAACATCACTGTTAAATCACATCCACCTAAACATACAGTAAAGTTTTCTTCTCCCCACAAACAAATACGAGCAGCAAAATTGTTTTGTAAGGTTTGAACTAATACTTATATGGCATATCAACTCTATAGTTTCAAATAAGTGAACACTAAAAGATCAGTTTAAGGACTGTATGTGAAATCCGAGTATAATAATGTATACTTAGTCTAATGTTCACTCCATTTGTATTTTTATTCCATTTATTCTCTTATGTTCTAAGAGTATGACTTAATATGTTACCTAATAAGTATTCAACAAAAATATTTGTATACTGATGTTCCAAAAAAAAAAAACCAGATCTCTCTGAGAGCTTCCAAAATACACTGACAAGGATTCTGTCCCTTCAGGGGAGTGGAACCCCAAGCATGAACAGGAGGTCATGGTTTTAAGAGACATAAGGCACTTGTCTAAATAGTTTATGGATATTTATAAATAATGTTTTCATCTCCTCCTTTAAATACAATGATAAGAGGAGGAAAATGTCTTATTTCAATATTCCATTTAAAATCAAAGGAAAAGTATTGGTTGAGTAAACAAAGTCTTTGAGTGACTTTACACAGAATAGGTGTTCATGCAGCAAACACTGAGCTTTGTACACCAACTTAACAGTGCAGCCAAAATCCTACATATCCAGAACTACACACACTCATCAGCTTGTGTTCTTTCTTATGAATCCCATGGTCCAGTAAGTCCATAGGTGTCCACATGTTCTATCTCTTCCCAAATGAATTTTAACTGTGCATTCATTTACTGAGAGAACTACCAATGGCAACTAAAGTTTTTGCCCTGCAGCTTGATGCCTGCTACTTGTTCCATTTAAGATAGAAGAATTACATAACTTTCCCCCAGAATTACTCAATAACATTGTCTACAGATGTCAGTGTCTGTCCAGGTTGCTCAGCTATATTCATACTCCACAACTCCTCCACACAGGAAGTTTCATTTTTAGTTCTTTGGGGGGATATGAAAAGTGTCCTGATGTTTAAAATGATACGTATCAAGACATGGCGGACTACTTTATTGGTAATGGGGCACCCTATAGATTTGAAGAGAAATAAAAATTCACATCTTGAGTAAATTTGGTTGTTCCAAACCTTAGGGGAAAAATGAAACCCAGCAGAGGTGGGTATGAGCTACACAAATGAATTTGAATTTAAATGTGGGTATGATTCCTATGGAGATACTATTTCAGTCCTTCTGCAACCTTAGACAAAAACCATGGTTTCAGAATTCTGTGAGCATGCTACACCAGTGGGAGGTACATACAGTGACATTCACATAGGGACTTAGATCCAGGCTGATTAGACACAGAAAGAACAAGAACCAAAACTGGGCAAGGCCACCAGAGACTCAGGTGGAGTTGGAGCAATCCCAGATGGAAGGTGAAGGAAGAGGCCCTTTTTTCCCAGCCAGGACCTCTACCAGCACCAGGGCAGTGATTAGGTAGGAAGCCTGCAAAGACAGTTTAAGTTCAGTTAAATGGTGGACCAACAGTCACCCAGGCTAGGTCACCCTGGTTCCTCCAAGAGGCTGCTGTTGAGGGCTGGTCAAGAGATGAGATTTTGTCTCAGGACTGTGTTAGTACCTTGTTATATGTGGCACAGTACCATGACATCCAAGAATGAAAGTCCATTTGGATGCTTGCACAGGACTGAGTCAAACTAGAAACCATCTACCTCACAGGTGAGAGACCTCAGAAGAAGAAGAACAGTTTCATCCTCCAAAGCTCAAATTCTGAAACTGAATCTTGTCCAGATGCTTACTGATGACATGACTGTGGGAAACTGGTTTACCTTTGAGTGCCTCAGTACCCATAAAGGAAAATGAGCACGCTAACAGTAACTACATCACCGGGTAGTTCTGAGGAGGAAAACGGGTATTATGCGCAAAGTTATGTGAGCAACTGAGAGCAGTTCGAGTAAGTAGTTTTAACTGCAGGTGCTCAGCACCGCTGTATTGTCTATCATCATGGAGCAATACTCAAACACAAGGCCAGCACTTTTAGACATTTTCTGGATGCAAAGCCATTGTTTGAAAAAGCAGTGGAGATGAAGGTAATAAGTTGTGAAGTGTAAATCCACGGTTGTTTAATGACCTGATGCATCAAATCAGGATTGAGTCAGGACATTGATGTTAAAGCAAAGTTTGAAAGTGGATAATGAAGGAGTTGTTTAGAATCTTTAGGGAAGTGGAATTTCATCATTAGATGGTGCCTTAATGATAGCATCCTGTCTTGGTATTGTCATTTCTGCCTTCAATTGAATGTGTTCAATTCTTGTAAGAATTGAGATTTATGAATCATGCATGGTTGTTGGTTAAATATATAAAACCCTCATCTAACTATACATCTACATGTATAATTTTACAACAATTTGAAACATTTCTATGACCAGGTAAATTTAGGCAAGTTTGAAAAACACAATTTCAGGAGGAAAGGTACACTGGCCAACTGTCCTCAATTCATTCAAGTGTCTTGGCTCCTGCAGCCCACACATGCCTAAGGAACTGGATACCGACAGATGGGTGGTTTCACATGCAAAGGGGTATGGCTGTCATGACCAGCTCTGGCAGAAATGACCACAGTGTTCCTAGCTTCTCACCTTGCATCATTTCAATAGCTCGTAGGTGATTGGTGATTTTAACTAATTCCTAGTTAATTAAGGCTTAGCTAATTCCTGATTAGTATGGTCTTAGTGATGGGTTAAGGAGAGGGAAGAAAAAAGTAATATTTAGCTATATCTTGAAGATAAAGAAGTTCTTACAGAAGGTTTGTTTTCTGAGACATGTTTCCTTGTGACCTCCTAGGTGGAAAAACAAGGAAAATCTAGGGGAGAGGATGAAGACTACATTTGCATGACTGGATGGTGCTGTGGAAGCATATGCAGACAGACAAATGAGCAGATGTTCAGGGGGATCAACAGCCATGCCTTCTCAGGGTGATCTGCCCATGGTTTTGCATGACAGACCTGCACAAGAACTTCCCAAAACTTCTGCAAGCTTCACCCAGAGCCCTCCTCATGCTGGCACCAAGTGTGCCCAAACTCCTGGGACCACTGCCCTGCTTTACCTTCCTTGGTGGCCAGGGTTCTGTCCACTCATCTTGCTGTCTTGGAGCCTTTTATTCCCCTTCCATTCACACTCTTTCTCCTTTTTCTGCTACTTTTCTGGTTTTCAAGTCCTTCCTTCTTCACATATGTGCTGTCTTCTTAAAAGTCAGCCACTTCACTCAGCCACTACATATGTGGATTTTCATCGGCAGTTTCCTCTCTCTGCCCTGTGTTCACCATTGCCCTCCCCAGCTGCTTGTCCCCTCTCCCTTGCTTGCCACCCTCCTTGTGCTGCTTGCAAGCTCCTGTTCTCCGTCGCACCTTTCTTGGTTGATTTCCGCAGAGCATGACAGAATGGGGACACTGAATACAGTTACAGTAATGTCAGCAGCTCAAGGGAAAAAAATGTAAAGGAGAAAAAGGGAAAAATAGACCTTTTTTAATTAGATATCTGTGCCAAAGACTCACACTTAATATGCAAATTTTAGCCCTTCCATTGTTAAGTGAAATGGGAGTTTTACTTAAATGTGGAAATGGCTGGGAAATGAGGAAGGGTAATTAAGTAGCTCTGAAATGTAAATCCATGCTTTCCACAATGTCTGCAGTAGCACAGACAAGGAAAGGGATGTGCTTTACCTGGGGAGTAGGAGCTTCCGATGTCCATGACTTGGATGGTGATGACCATGATGCCCCAGTCTGTGTTTGTACAGGGCAGTCCGTTTCACAATTCCTTCTATATCCCATGTCTTACTTGGTCCTTACAGCAATATTCTAAGGTTCCTTGGGCTTCCCGTCGTGCTGATGCAAACTGGAAGCTCCAAACTCTATGTGACTCAACCCTGATCACCTGACTGGGAAGTGCTGGTGTCATCTGGGAGGTTTTTCTTTATCCTGCAAGGACCAGGTGTAGGATCTTAACACTAATGAAAATGGTTGGATGATAGGGGCAGCACAAAAAAAACCCGAGTTTCCAAAATTAATATGCACAAATTTTTTGTTTCTAGGTGTCAGTTTGAAAATAAATTTAATAGAAATAAAAATTTAAAAATATATACCTCCATTTATTGATGATGTCTTATTATAATTGTAGGGGTTATATACAGAGACAAGAAAATCACTTCCCCACTTCTCAGGTTCTCCTTTGTGCCATTACTAGCACTTGGAGCCCAAGTAGTCTTTGGAAAACTATCATTCACAGCACTTAATACAGGACCAATGTCTATAACTTCCGCTGCCAGGATGCATTGATCACCTGTGTATTGTCGGGCAGCATCAAGTTTCCTGTCCCTATTACTGGACAAACCACTTTAGTTTTAAGAATACAATTCTTTTTGTAAATAGATTTTATCAATGCATTAAACAAACATAATGGGATGGAAATTAATTCCAAAATGCAAACTATGTCAATATTATAGCCATAAACATTTCTAGAGATTCCCAAACTAATAAATTCAATAAAAATAAAACATCACTGAATGATCTCTCAATTAAAGGTCTCCACACATAGAAATAAGCATCACAATACTTGGTAGGAAAACCATTGGTAGCAGAAAATAGAGTAACTAAGGAGGCCAGATATAGTTACTAATAGTCAATCTTTTTTGGAAAATTCTATCCAAAGCAATGATAGAAAAATCAATGAAAACAAATATGAAGACAGAAATCATTTTTATATAAAACTGACATGATCTTCTACCTCAACAGCCCAAGGACTATATATATTTTAACTTGATTAAAAGCTTGAAGGATGTGATAGATATCATTTAAAGTAATCTAGCATATTCAAGGTTAAAAGTATCTTTCATGCACACTTTTGAAGAGCAAGGGGAAACATTTGCTTCAAAAGTGTATTGAAGTAGAACTAAACACATCTTCTAGGTTCTTACTAAAATAAGTTCCAGGGACTGGGGATTTAGCTCAGTGGTGCAGAGCCTACCTGGCAAGCATGAGGTCCTGAGCTTGATTCCCAGTACTCTCCAAAATAAGTAAATAAATGAATGAATGAATAAATAAATAAATAAGTTACAAAGTATTTTTTTCTAAAAAGGATGTTCTTCATATTTTAGGAAAACTAAGATTGAGGAATGATCTTTTCCTTACAATTAACCAGAAATAATACTACTGATAAGGGAGATGGAGTAGATTGATTAATGAAGATAATTTTTAAATCATGGCATCATTTAACTTTAGGAAACAAAGACCACGTGGGAGACAAGAAGTGAATAGTGCCTCTGTCACTGCTTCCTCCTCACCTAGAAGATAAGGCTTTAAGTAAACAGGAGGACTGTAAAATAGTGAGACAGGGTCTGACTCAAAAGGATGCATTTAGTTATCCAATGCAGAATAACAAGTCACCTCAAAGTTTAGCACTTCTGACAATAAATTTCTATTATCCATCCCATTGCTAAAGGCCAGAAAATTGAAAAACGATGCTGTGTATGGCTTTGCATGAGAGCACAGTGCACATGTCACAGATGGCTGGAGAGCTATCCATGTTTGCAAGCTTGGTGAGAGCTGGAGGATCCCAGTCCAAAGGGTTCGCTCTCATGTGTGACAAGTTACTGCTGGCTGCGGGCTGGGGCTTCTCACTGCGAGGGCTCTCTCTGTCTTCTTGTCATTACAGCTGGCCTCCAGAATGAGTTGTCCAAAAGAAATACCAAAGAACGGGACAGAGATGGCTTTTGTGATTTAGCCTCGGAGCCGTATGCCATCATCAGGTTCAGGTTATGGACACAGAGATCAAACCTGATGCTGTTTGGTTTGCAACCAAACAGGAACACAAATATTAGCAAGACTGTATCATGGGGGACCCTCTAGAGGCAAGTGCCCATCACAGATTACCTGGGGAGGACAGTGGATTTGCAATGTCAGTGGCTCTTCAAACTAGATTAGCTAAAGAATGTCCCCAAATCCTAAGTAATTCAAATTCTTCAATCACTACCGCATATCAGAAATCTCAGAGGACAAAGAAAAATGTATCATTTCAAAGAAACAGAAGTATCATAAATGGAAATTAGCTGGACACCAAGAGATGAACGAGGAGCTCTGCATTTCAATCCATAATTTAGAAGAATCAAAAGAGATGACCCAGTGAGCAGGCAGCAGGCAGCAGGGCCACACAAGTCAGAATGAGAATGTGCAATGAAAAACACAGAAGAAGGGAAAAGGAAGACCAGTGACCAAAACCCCAGGGAAAACACACTTTCACTGTGGCTTTCTCTGCACAGCAATGTAATGTTCTTAATGAGACTAAACTACACATTAAAGATTGGTAAGTGGTCAGTTTAAAACTATGTGACCCTCCTTACAATAAAAAGCTTGACTTCCAGGGTCTTAATGAAAGTTTCAGAAAACTATCTGACAACTCAAAAGAAGCAAGTAAAATATCCTTCTGGGAGAAAACTAAGGGGACAAAAACTTAAAAAGAGCAGCACAGTGTCCAGAAGAGGTTAACAAAATGAACTAAAACACCCAATACATTAGATAGAAGGAATAGGCCAAAGGGGCCCAAAACCACAAAGTTTGACGGTGTATAAGGTGGAAAATGTATTAGATGGAAGACTTCAAACATTAAGTCAGGAGTGCAAATTCCACACCTGCGATGTTTTTCCACACTACACAAGAAAAGATGGAGAAGGACATGAAGTGGGAGTGCTTGAGAGGATCCTGAGACAGCAGGAGAGCCTCTTGTATGACTCTTTTCCTCACAACAAGTCTTCAGTACATGCTTACATTCTTCTACTAAAAGAAAGGCTGTGTGCATAGTAAGAGCTCACACACCAGGAGAAATCTATGTAAGAGACATATCCATACCTCTAGGAGTTTCAGTCCCTACAAAGAAAGCCAGTGGCTGGGTAACTCATAAAACTGCCAAGTAAGGACTCAGATCGTTTTGTTCACTAAATAGCAGTTATGTTTAAATGACAGCCAGTGGAACTGTGGGGGGCAAAATAGTGACCTTTGGATTTTTACAATCTGAGAATGTGCCCACCACGTAGCATCAGGAAGAGCTTCCTACATATAGACCCTGTAAGGCACAGCACCTATGTACCCTTTTGTTTCTGCAGCACCTATCACAGCTACTGGGCCAAAAGGTTTCAAAAAGTATTTATCGCTTAAAAGAAGATATACCCTTGTTAACAGAAAACACATTTCTCACGCACCTTTTTTGTAAAACTTACTAAAATGTGTTGCAGCCAAGGGCCAGGGGGAAAGCTGGCTCCTGGTGACAACCAGGACTCCTGTGTGAAAGGCAGGGTAGGTCTTTAAAGACGGCAGGTTAAATTCTTACATATTTAATAATTTAAACTAAAAGAAACTACTAATGATTCAGTCCCTAACACATGATTGCAAGATGAAAACATGATTTTTGACAAAGCCCAGGAATTGTCAGTGTTGCAGTAGGAGAGAGGATGACAGGAACACCATCGGAGTTCTGGTCTCACATAGCGACACATGAAAGGCATTTACTGAGCTTGAAAAATTAGATTCACGTAAGTTGAAAATGCTTCTGGGGAATTTTGAACTAAACACTAATAGAAACATAATATATTCATTTCAAAAACTATAGAGGATAACAATCAAAGAAACATTTCAGAGACCAAAAGATATGAAACATGAAGGCTATGAGGCAGAACAAAAAGCAGAAAACAGCAATGACAAGGAACAAACACACTAGCTTTAAAAATACCTGCAAGTGGGCTAAACTTCCCATTGAAAGGATAGAAAGACTCAAGGTATATTTTCATTTTAAAGAGACAAAGAAAAGAAAGAAAGAAAATATCTCTGTTCTGTTTACAAAGGATGCATCTAAGTCAGATAAATACAAGTATTTTTTAAAGGCCTGGCAGTTGTATTAACAAAATTAAAGCAGGAATACAATAAATACATTGCTAGAAAAAGTTACACGCAAGACTAAAATCTTTAAGTTGTAAGAAAATTGATCAGTTTATATTGTTCAGAGTTGAATATAAAAATAGCTTAATTATTTTTAAACTGTGTGTGTGAAAATACAAAGCCAAAACTGCATAGATTCACACAGATAAACTAAAAACATTGTGTATAAATTCTGGCATTATCTGTTTTTGCTTTGCTGAGGGAAGCAAAGGATTCAATATGAATAGGCACAGTCTAAATAAAAGCATCATATCTGTGTGAATGGTATTTATGTTATTTTTGTTATGCTATATATAGAATTATTATTTTTATAATATATAAAGCCATATTATTATGTATATCCAATTATATATACCTATTGTGTCTGTTTACGTAATATATACTATAATAATATGTCATGACATTACCATAAACATCTATAAACATGGACATCTGTGGAATAGTCATTAAAAATTGACTGTATATATCCTCAAAATTCATCAAAAAGTAAAGATTTCTCAATATATATATATATATAAATATAACAAATATATATAAACTATAACAAACATATAAAAACTATAAATAATTGTAAAAAGTCTAAGAACTACTCCTAAGCAAGACCTGACTGTAAATAACTTCACTGATAATTCTATAAAATATTTAAGCATTACAAATATTTTAATCTAGACTACACACAGAAAAAAAGTCTATTTCACTTGGCTATGGTATATCTTTAGTGAACAAAACATACGAACATATTTCTTATTTTTTGGTTTTCAACTTTTTGGTTGTATTCAATTTTTTAAGTACAATAAACTATTGACATTTCTAGTTATGCTCACTAAGGCAACACAACAAAACATTAAGAATGTTTCAACATCCAACATATTATAGTGTTATTTATCATACATATTGACAAATATGATGATCTTCATAATTTGTTGAAAAAGACAATTTGAAGACATTTGTCCTTTTCTGAGGAAATACTTTTATGGAAATAGAAAAAGGGATAATTTCCAATGTAATAAAGGAACTCTGTGGTCCTGGCATCACAACTGATAGAAAAACCACCAACATTTTTCCATTACCAAGATGAAGATGACACAGTTGCCCTTATTGCAACCATTGAATATTGCTTTGGAATGTCAATATCAGTAAACTCTTTTAAAAAATAAATTATAAGGAAATATTGCTCAGCTAATCTTGCAAGGCCAGAGTTACTGTGAAACCAAAGTCAGTCAATAACATTTCAGGCTGGATGTGGTGGAACACTCCTGTTATCCCAGCACTCTGGACACTGAAGCAGGGAGGTCTCAGTGAGTTCAAGGCCAACCTGGGCTATAAAAGTGAGTTCAAGGTCAGCCTAAACTACACAATGAGACCCTGCCCCTGCCATAACATTCAGCTCTGCTGTCCTTACAAACACACTAGATGCAAAATCCTTAACAAAATACAAATTCAATACAGGATGCCACAAAGAATAGTGTGAGTAACATCCTCACCACATGAGACTTATGCTCCTGAAAACAAGGTCATTTTAACATTTAAAAATCACTCTATAAAATTCATCATATGACTATCTAAATAAATGCCAAACAAAACATTTGACAAAATTTAATATGCATTGCACAAGCACACACACATGCAAATTGGCAACTAGAAATAGATAATAACTTCCTTATCTTCTAAAGGTTGTGAAAAACTTTAAAATGATATTATACTTAGTGTGAAAGTGGAATGTTTTCCTTCTTAGAAATTATATGGGCTGGGAATATGGCTCAGTGGTAGCTCAGTTTCCTAGCATTCATAAGGTCCTGGGTTTAATCTCCAGCACCAATAAATAAATAAATAAATAAAAACAAATGCTACAACAATGGCTGCTGTTTACATTTATATTTCATCCTACATTGATGGACAATTTAAAGAGTTTAATTAAACAAGAAGAGGAAATAAAAGACAAGAAAAAAGTAAAACTATTCTTATTATAGAGGACATAATAATTGATGTTAGTCTAAAATCTAAATGATTTATGTTAATATAAAATCTGATAGGGCTGGGGATATAGCTCAGTGGCACAAGAGCTTGCCTAGCAAGCGTAAGATCCAGAGTTTGATTCCCAGTACCAAAAAACAAAATAAAATCTGTTAATCTAAGTAATCTAAAAAATTATTAGAATCAATAAATACATTTAGGAATTTTATAAGATGCAAAATCAATATATAATAACCAATTATGTTTCTACAGATTTCAATATGAAATTAAAGTTGAAATTTTAATAATACCATTTATAATTATGTTTAAAAACAGGTGCTACCAACATCATACTTGAATAGAAACTGCAAGCTTTCCCTTTAAAATCAGGAACAAGATAAGGACATCCACTGTCACTACACCTATTCAGCATACTTCTGGAGACACTAGCCAGAGCACTTAGATAAAAGAGAGAAATAAATAAAGATAGGAAAGGAAAAAGTGAAATTATCTTTATTGACAGGTGATATGATACTCTACATAGAAGACCCCAAAAACTCCACCAAAAGACTTCTAGAATTAATCAACAAATACAGTAGCATAGCTGTATACAAAGTCAACACTCAAAAATCAGTAACATCCCTATACACAAACAACAAACACACAGAGAAATTAGGGAAACCATACCTTTCAGAATAGCATGCAAAAATAATGAAATACTTAGGAATAATTCTAACAAAAGAAGCAAAATATCTATACAGTGAAAATTATAGTACTCTGAAGAAAGCAATTTAAAAGGATTTCAGAAAATGGGAAGATATTCCTTGCTCAAGGATAGGAAGAACCAACACTGAAAATGGCCATACTCTCAAAATTGTTATACAGATTCAATACAATTCCAATAAAAATACCATTTGCATACCTCACAGACCTAGAGAAAACATACCTAAAATTCTTCTGGAACTGGAAGAGACCCAGAATAGCAAACACAATCCTGGGAAAGAAAGGCAAGGCAGGAAGTGTCACAATCCCCAATTTGAAATTATACTACAAAGATACTGTGATAAAATCAGTATGGTATTGGCAAAAAAAAAAAAATACAGACCAGAAGATCAGTGGAACAGACTAGAAGATGCAGACACAATCACAAAGACACTCAGCCACCTTATCTTTGACAAAGGGGCCAAACATGTTCACTGAAATAAAGATAGCCTCTTTAATAAATGGTGCTGGAAAAACTGGCTTTCCACATGCCAAACACTAAAACTAGACCCAAGCCTATCACCATGCACCAAAATACAGTCAAAATAGCTTAAAGATCTAAATATTAAAATAGCAACACTAGATCTACTGGAAGAGAAAGTACATGGAAGTCTTGAAGACACAAGGGTAGGTAGAGAGTTCATGAGCAAAAACCAAACTGCATGGGAAATACTAAAGGAATAGTATAACCACTTTGAAAAATAGGAAATAGTTTGGCCTTCTTGAAAAGTATACACTTACTGAATGAATTTGCAGTTTCACTCCCAAATATTTAATGAAGAAAAATGTAAATACTTGTTACAAAAAAGCCTGCATATAAGTGTCCATTGCAGTATTATTGATATTAGTCAAAATATGAGAAACCATCAAACATTATTAACCGCTAATTAAGCAAACAAATATTGGTATATATGTAGAAGGTGATGCCACATGGCACCAAAGAAGAGAGAACTGCAAGTTAGCATGAAGGAAACACAAACAGTGAGTGAAAGAATTCGGGAAGAAATAAGTACATATTCTAAGATTTTACATGATTTTATATATTTTTCTAGATTGTATATGTGTGTATGCTATAGGGTGGATATAAGTTTTTCTAATACACACACATATATGTATATATTAGAATATAGATAAATATCTGTGAGGCTCTAGAAAAAATTTAATGCATAGATGCAGGAAACACATTCATGTTTGTCTCAAGCAGGGACAGGAATAAGATTGGGGAATGATGATCAGAGGAATGGTACCATGCCATATATCTTGACAGGAATAAAGTTTATATAGATGTACAAGTTTATCAAAATGAGTCAAAACCTACACTTACATAAACTCTGGCACAAGAATGTTTTGAGCTCCTTTTGTCAACTTGCACTTTCTTGTTGAGCAGTTCATGATTTGCTGAACACATTTCACGTGAGTGTCACAGGAACCAAAGAATTAATACTAACAAAATCTAACCAAAGATATGTTCTTGGTTGTTAGGCTTAATGCTAATCACAGTAATGGACAGAGCTGCAGAATGAAGTGAAGATAAGCTATATTGGTTTAATTTAGAAATCTGAGAAAATTACTACTAAAAAGCAAGTGGAGATCCAGATAACCCAGAGTTCTCATGCAGTGATGGTAGGAAATAAAAAGACTGTCGTGTCACACTGTGAGTGAAGTACAGAAAGACTAGCAGATACCATCATTCACTATTCCACTATGTTATTTAATACGTTTGTAGCTGGGGACCACTTTGAAGATTTGGATAAAGAAGTAGGTTTCATTAAAGTACTTTTGTTTTCTGAGCATAGTCAAGCCTGTGCCCTTGCAATACGATGTCACAACTGAACTAGTGACATAAGCTTAATTTTATTTGGGTTACAACTTCATATTTTATGCACCTACAACACTAGCATATTTTTATAGTCCAATGACACCGTGCACTTCTCATTTATACATATTTTTACCTGTTTGTATTACCTGAACTATTTCTGTTTTTCCCCACCTTACCTACACCATTCGCTTTCTTTTGATGAACTCTAAATTCATTTTTCAGAGTCACCTGCCTACCCCTAATTCTTCACTATTTCCCAGTGGAATAAGTGGCATTCTATTGTCATCCAACACCACTGAATATAGTGTTTTTGAGCTGACATTAATTGTGTTGTAAATATATGTCACTATGTCTGCACCTCTCCACACTGCGACTATCCTCAGGAAAACTAGAATATTATTTATTTTTCTTACCCCACAGTCAACTATAGTACCATATAGGTAACATTAACTCTTTCTGAGATGATCAAAAAAGTGGGTGCATGAACAAGTCATTGAAGGAATGTTGATTCCAGTTGCGGTCAATTGAAAGAGGCTAGGCCTCCACTTCCACCTCTGAAAAGGCATGTAGCAGTCCCTTTCTGTATTTTTCTTTCTTTCTTTCTTATCTGTCCACATTTTGACAGGAGACATCTGGGAAGATGAAATGATGTGAAGTCCAAGTGGCGTGCTCATACATTCAAAAGGTAATTTGGGTGATGACGCTGATGATGACTATGATAATGCACTATTAATTGGACTGTTTTATTAATTTGACACTCACATATGAGGTGTGAACAAAATATACAAAGAATTTTAAATTTAAAAATCATCACAGTAAAAGACACAATGTCATTAAATATCCCTTAAAGTACTTCCCCTTTCTTCAAACACATGTGTGTGTCCATTCTTCTCACTTTCTCAAGCAGTTCTGCAGGTAGTCTTCTGGGTTACTTATAACATATTTTTTGTCATAAAGGCCCATAAGCAGGGGTGTGTCAAATTCATACATATTCTTTAGAATATTTCCATTGATGAATTATTAATTTTAATTTTATGAGTTTTATTATATTAAATAATGAGTACTTAACTGGAAAAGTATCACAAAAATAATTGCAATTTTAATATTTATTGAGTGTTCATAAAAACGCATCAACATTTTCAATATTGACTAATTTTGGTGTACAAAGTCTAAAAAAGAACAACAGAAGTAAATTCCTATATGAACTACAATGAGAGCACCAAAAGCACTCTACAAAATCTGCAATTATTACAACTAATGGCACACATGACAACATCACTTTCTGTACACACATTTCATTTTCACTGACACTACATGTATTTTGCTTTCCTGGCCTTTTTGTAGGACATACTTGACATCTTTCTGGTCTTGCTGTTTTGTCAGGAGTTTCTTATTGTACTATGAAATCTGTAGTTAACAGGAACACAAAATATCAATAAAATAAAGTTTTAAACTCTTAATGTGAATTGCTTATTTAGAATAAACATCACTCAGCCACCTGATCTTTGACAAAGGGGCAAAATGAGCTCACTGGAAGAAAGATAGCCTCTTGACTAAATGATGATGGAAAAATTGGCTTGCCACTCACTGAAGATTGAAAATAGACCCAAGTCTCTCACCATGCACCAAACTCAATTCAAAATGGAGCAAAGATTTCAATATTAAAACAGAAACACTAAATGTATTGGAAGAGAAAACATGTAAAAATCTTGAAGACATAGGGTTAGGCAGAGAATACATGAACAAAAACCAAACTGCAGGGGAGATACTTCAAAGAATCAACAACTGGGACCTCATCCTACGGAAAAGTTTTTGTACATCTAAAGAAATCACCAGCAAAGTAAAAATAAAACCCACAGGTTGGGAAAAAATCTTAGCTGGCTATCCCTCAGACAAAAGTCTTCTATCTAGAACATATAAAGAATTTAAAAACATCAACTTTCCCAAACTCAAAGATCCAATCCTAAAATGGGCATCTGAGATGAAGACACACTTCTCAGGTAATGAAACACAAATGGCAAAAAATACATGAGAAAATGTTCAACATCACTAGTCATTCAAGAAATGCAAATTAAAACAAGGTTGAGATTTCATCTCATCTCAGTAAGAATGGCTAGCATTAAGAAATCAACCAATGAAAAATGCTGATGAGGCTGTGGAGAAGTAGGAACTTTCTGCACTGCTGGTGGGAATGCAAACTGGTGAAACTACTGTGGAAATCAGTTTGGAGATTCCTCAGCAAACTAGGTCTAGAGGTCCCATTCA
Organism: Dinomys branickii; assembly: GCA_004027595.1. NCBI lineage: Eukaryota > Metazoa > Chordata > Mammalia > Rodentia > Dinomyidae > Dinomys > Dinomys branickii. The sequence continues at coordinate 75,139 of PVLD010006569.1, read as the reverse complement.
ACCCAGCTATTCCCCTTCTGAGTATTTTCCCAGAAGATCTGAAAACATCATATCACTGCGATATATGTGCACCCATGTTTATAGCAGCGCAATTTGTAATTGCTAAATCATGGAAGCAATCCAAATTCCATCCCCCAAGGACTGGATAAAAAAATTGTGGCATTTTTATACAGTGGAATATTACTCAGCTATAAAGAAAGATAAACTTGAGGCTTTTATAGATAAATGGTCACAACTAGAGACTGTACTCAAGTGAAATAAATCAGACCTGCATGTGTAAGCAATGTATTATAGCACTAGTGTAAGAACCTGAAAGTGTGAAAAAAAATTAGGAGGTATGATAACATTGTGAAATGAAAGGAAACTGCTCAAAAGTAAAGAGCAACTGGGATTAAGGAAAAGGGAAAAGAAAGAAGGGAAAATTATGTATGTATGTATATGCGGGATAGCTAACATAGTTATACTACTGACTTCTATCTCTTTATTGAAAGGAACAGTTAATGATTAATTATTTGATCAATCTTGTATGTCTATATGTGCTTTCCTGAGTATGCACTTTGAAGTTATCAATATGTCTGTAAGTCAGTATTGCTTGTACTATCCTTGTGCTACCTTGTTTTGCTGGGTTTTTTTTTTTTTTTTTTTTTTTTTTTTTTTTTTTTTTTTTTTTTTTTTTTTTTTTTTTTTTTTTTTTTTTTTTTTTTTTTTTTTTTTTTTGCGGTGCTGGGGATCGAACTCAGGACTCTGCGCTTGCTAGGCAAGCACTTATTCCACTGAACTATATCCCCAGCCCCTTGTGCTACCTTGTAAATGGCTGTATGTTTGTTAATATGTTTTCATTCTTTTACTTTTAAAATTAAAAAGAATAAACAACATTTTCACAATAGCTGCATTGTGTACTTGCTTCTAAAGCCTAAGAGATAATGTCAGAAATGAAAACTTTGGTGAACTAAAATGTAAACACAAACAAAAGTCTACCCCAGAAATAATCTTTGCTTCAACCGTCACACCTAAGGCCGTCTTCACATATGACAACCACATGTTCCATGTATACGTCTTGCTTTCACTGAAAGCATTTATGCTAAGCATTCCTTTTTAAGTAGAAAGTCATTCTTGCCCCTCTCTTCTCTTCATGCTTTGTTAGGCACTTCCTACTGTGTTGTTCAATGTGAACTTAGCAGATAAATAAGATACCAGTAAAACAAAATATCAAATGTGTAATGAGTGCTTAGAATACACATCAACATTTTTACATCAGCTGTGTACTTGCTTACAAAATCTAAGAGATAAGACCAGCAATGAAAACCTATGTGAATTACACTGAACATGCCAGTAGAATTATACAACAAAAATAATTGCTTCAATTATCACACCTATGGAAGTCTTCACACATGAAAACAACATGTTCCATATACAAGAATCATTTACACCGATAGTACATATGATTTATTTTCCTGACCTGTGCCTGCAGGGCACAATGGACATCTTTTTTTCTTTTTCTGTTGTCCTAGTAGGCCTTTGAGATGCTGCACCTGCCTGTTCACCTGTCAGCTTACCAGTGTAGTCCATAATGTTTCTGTGTGGTTTCCTGGGCAGAAACATTTTGTTTTTCTTCTGCTATAAATGACCTCTTACGAGTTCCAGTCTCAAACCTTTATGAAATGTCTCCATGATAGTCTGCATTTGTTATTTTCGTTGTAAACTATCAGATGATTTATGACACATATATTTAGGATTGAATAAAACACAAATGCTGACAAATGCTTTGTGCTTTGAGCAACATCAGAGTTGCTTCATGACTTGTCAACATCTCCTCCACCTTTGGTCTTATTGTTGAAAGTTTCTATCTCAGGCTTCGATTTTGTCAAAGTTTCCCTATTGATATTTCTATCATGGTGAAATGTTGACATCAGCAGTACCAGTTTATTTTTCTTTGCCATATACGAGGTCAATCTAAATCTTTCTGAAATCTAAAGATTGTATTATACACTTTGCTGTTTTGAAATTGCAACATTTCATTTGGAATTTCTGCTTTGTCCCCAGGTACAGTTTCTGTGCTGGTCAACTTGTGCTCTGTTAGCAAATGTAACATCAATTGGAAACCAGTAAACCAATGATTGAATGTCATGTTCTGATTAGTTTGGGAGATGGAAATAACAAGTCTGTTCATAACATCATTCAGTTTATTACTATATGAACAAGGACTTGATGGCTCATTTTAAGGAAAATTTCTAAATTGAAAGCATAAGTCTGTAAATCTACAGGATCATAAATTTTATGTCATATTTTGCCAAACTGCTTGTCTGTCTTTTACATTCTTTCAATTGCCATGATAAATCTCTGCTATGTATAGTAAACCCAAGAATGTTTTGAGTTAAGTTAATGAGGAATCATAATAAATAAATTTTTGAATATGACTATTGGTGCATACGGAATGTTTTACTTGTATTGCAGCCCTTGTGTGTTGCACAGAATCTTGTACCATTTTGTCTGATACAATCTCCAACACTGAATGCCAATGCTGGCATTCTGTCCAACAGGTTTCACCCCTGCCAAGAACCTCACTATATTTTCAGAACTAGTTCTAATGTTGAATGATTCCGTTTGGTTACATGACTATTTTACAACAGTTCAACTAGGCAAATGTGTATGCACCTACTGTTTTCTTCATCATCTCAGTCAAGGAGGTCTCCATTCCTTGTGTCTGTCTGAGTCAACTCTTGCTTCATTTCACTGTCACAGGAACTTTGTCTCAACGTCAAAGTCCCAGTCATGGGTGCTCTCCTGTCATCGCCATAGTCATTATTACCAGCCACCTGCACAACTCTTCTGCTAGGAAAGCATGTATTTACCATAATGGATCACCTTCATCATCCACGCATGAGCCATTGTACTGAACTAGGCTACTTCTATCAGAAAAATCAAAAGAAAACTTAAAAAAAAAAATAAATCCTAGAGTAGTGTGTGCGCATTACCCCCTCTGTTATGCTAAGGTGAACATACACCAGACCCGTTGGGTGGAGCATCATGTGGGTGCAAGTCCTACTTTGACACTTTTGCACTCATGCATACACCTTGCCTTTCCTCATACTAAGTGGGTAAACACAAAGATTGCTTCCTGTTTCCCTCAGGCAAAGGTACAAAATCACACAACTGGCTGCTATTATGCTAAAGTAAAAATTTACAGTAGAAAAGTACACGAGTGTTAGTGAAATCCAGTGTTATACTCTTCAGGTTTTAAATGAGGCACGGTCAAAATTCAGTGAGTGTGCTGTCCCCTGCAACCCAATGGAAAATGAGGCATGTACAAACATTGGAGTGGTCCTAGTCCATCTTACTGACCAAATCTGTCCCTGTGTGACTTCAAACTCTTCCCAAAAATCAAAGTGACAATGGAAGGTAAACATTTGAATAATTCAGGACGTGGAGGCAGCAAGTACTGCACAACTAAAGACACTCACATAAGAGGACCTTCAGAACTGTTTCAGAAATTTACAAGAGCAATGAGATAAGTGATAGGAGGAATTTTAGGAGGATTAATAGCAATGTGTCATTTACCTTAATACATTTTCAAAATTTAAGTATTCATTATAGTTTTTATGTCACCTCATATATTTAATGCATGCAAAACGATCACAAGTCCTGAAGGCCCAGTGAATGGAAGCTTGAAGGATGGAAGCTTGAAGAGTTTCTGTGATCTGAAATAGCAATGGAAAGAACAGAGTGAGATAGAGCTGCAAAGGTCAGTTCCTCTGCCTTTCTGTGGGTGCTGGAGGACATGGACTATTGGGAGAATTACAACTACAGGCAGTTGAGGGTAGAGGATTGAAGGATTTAAAGCCATCCTCTGTCCTCAGAAAGTTCTAATTGCTCTGGGCAAGCCTTCTTTTCTACCGTAAATTTCCCCTGATTGACTGGCTACCACACTGATACTTCCTTTAGATGGTCTGTCCAATTTTGGCCAGGTGGGATCCCTCTGAGAGCTCTACTGAGGCCACTGGACAGTAGGCTTGCACCTCAGAGAGGACCAGGACTATGGGAGAGCCAGGTTCTTACATTGTGACTTACACTACCTTGGCTCCAACTGTTTTCAGCCCCTAGGACAGGAAATCCTGCTGAAAAGATATGTTGAGTTTGCAGGATGTTGGAGTTGGGCCAGCGAAAGAAAGCGTAAGAGAAGAGTGACAGATAGGAGGAACATAAGCCATTTGGTGAGGTGCAGTTTAGTCCAAAACAGCAAAGCTCCAAACACCTTGACATTCGGTGTTCCAGAGCTCCATAGGACTCCACAATGCTCCGCAGAAAAGACTCATTTCACCACCCTCAGTGCTAGCAGTGCCTTTACTGCCCATCAGGGAAAGAAAACCTTTCACTGCAGATGTAATTACACTACCAGCTCCAACTGTGTAGGATAATTTTGAATTCATGGAGCAGGAGCAAACCCTAGAGAGCCAGGAGATGGAAGCATTTATGGACTACAGTGGTGTCAGGAGTTGACATGAGCTGAGAAAAGCTACAAGGAAAAGGAAAAGCCACGGTGAAGCAGAGAACAGGCAGGCAGTTCTGGTTATATCTGTTACCTTACTAAACATTTCTTTTAGAAAGTAAAATCATCCAGAATCACCACTACATGAGTTCTAGCACACCCATGGGTTACTCTCACCCATAAGTGATTCTGGAGTGAGAAAACCATTGATGGTGTGAGAAAATAAAGAAAGAAATAAACCCCAGAAAGGTCTGCAGTGTGTCCTTGGACAAGCTGTGTTCCTCTGAAGATGCCTCCTGGGGGATACAGAGTAAGGGAGGGGACTTGGGCTATGCTTCAGCCTGCTATGGGAGATGCAAGTCCCCCACTTCTGCACTCAACTCCAGCTCTGTTAGTATGCATGTCAGTCACAGCCTCCAGCTGTGAAGCCCAGATTCAAAGCAACAATCAACTGTTTTGTTTAATAAGCTCAACTCCCCTTGATCCCATTTCCCTCCAGTGGAAGTTCCCTCTAAGTACAAACAGCCCACTCCAAATAAAACACTTCAGGCAACTCCCTCTTTCTCCTTCCCTCCTTTGTGTGAATCCCCTAGGAAGAGAGATAACTACTCAATCATAGTCACCTCTTTTAACTGGAAAGAACTTCCCCACTACCTCACTTCTAGAGTCATTCTCAACCTCTGACATGTGGTAGCTCAGACTCAGCACTGTAGGAAGCCTCAAAGAGCAAGTACTCTTCAGAGAGGACAGGCAGGAAAAGAGCCTGCAGAGACAGGGAAGCTCAAAATTCTCACATCACAGAGAGAAATGCATGGCATATGATATTAGAATCGTGTGCCTGATCTGTCCAGATCAAGTTGTGTGTCATCTCTACTCTTGTTGTGCCTCTGCTTTGTAAAATTTATGAGTTTTCCAGGACCATTTATAGATTTCCTGCAACGACATCATTGATCAGGAATAGAACACCTTCCAGATCATAGGTCATCATGACCACAGTAAGTTTTACCACTGGCTTAAAATCAAACATAAATAAACCTCAGCAATAGCACCGCGTGGTACTCAGCATACATTTTTTGAAGGAAATGAGGGGCCAAGACTGATGTGAGGAAAATAGAAGAAATGCCCCTCAAATGCAAGTCAACAAATTCCTACATCCTCTTAATATTGGCCAATGTGGACGTGCCTTCCACAAACAGCTTTGCTCTACACATCAGAACTCCCCTTTGCCAGCCAGACACTGATTTCTGGATGCAAAGCCCTGTCCAGATGGATCTCCACTGTCTTCCCCTTCCTTTTGCCCTGATGTGCTACAGGATCAATACAGACACATGCATGTAGTCATTTAATGGGAATACTATGAACACCTTTGAAATGCATGGCACTGTGCTTGCAGCTGGAGAATAACATCCATGTGCAAGCCCCATTACTTCTCCTGCTCTCCGAGGGCCTAAGTATAGAGCCTAGAAGTCCCACCTGGCCAACATGGGACGGACTATCTCAAGGAAGTGTCAAAGTGCCAGCCAAACAATCAAGAGAAACCAATTGTTTGATCTTCAGAAGGATCACCCAGAGCAATAAATGCTTTCTGAGAACAGAGGCTGGAGTTAAGTTGTTCATTCCTGTACCCCCTAGTACTTTGCTTAATGCAGGCATGCTTAATAAGTTGAGCAGATATCCATGTGACTGCTGACCACTTGGCTGTCCTAAGTTGGTGATGATTCTTTGGTGTTGATTGTCCCTTAAAACAGAACCATAGCCAGCCAGTCTGCCTGATTCTAGCTGTCTTAGAAGTGCCATACCCTCAGCACCCTATCCAGAACTTCTCAATGAAACCACTAGCTCTGCCCAAACATATGATAGAGATGGTGGCCATAAGAAGTTAGTCAGCCACCCTAGGTCTAAAAAGACAAGCCCTTTTCCTGTCTCCTTCACCTAAGAAAGAGGGCTATTCACAACTAGTTCAGCCACCCCCAAACTGCTAGGTATATTGCTGTGTCCACAGGTCTCTCCCCTTCTGACCTGACTGGAAGTTTTTAGGAGGGCCTATAGGTGACTTGCCTCAGTTATCCAGCACCCTCTACTTTGCATGGTGAGTGTAATCATAGTTATGTGGGCTGTAAGTGATGGAAACTCAATTTAAAATAGCTTAACCAAGTGAGGTATAGAAATTTTACCCTAGGGACATAGAGGATTTTTAGAAAGAAATATAAATGACTCTAAGAAAGAAGCACTCGATGGCAGGTGGACAGAGTTGGGCCTGAGGTCTTTAAATCTATTCAGCAGGTTGCTCATCCAGGAGGTGGCCTTTCTGAGGTTCCTCCAACATCTGGCCAAGTGAAGGAGCTCAGTGTATAAATTAAAGTACATTACCTCCAGAGGTGCCTGCAGTTTGTTAGTGTCGAGCCAGGCTGCTTATTATTTTCTATTGAAGCCCACAATTTTTCTTCAGCGGCAAGAGTCACTGTGGACCCACTGCTGAGGCCAATTAGATCTACAGTACTTGTAAAGCTGGTCTCAATTTTATCAGTGTCCGACTGATTTCAATAGCATAATTTGATATAGCAATTGCATAGAGAAGGCTTTACAACAGACGGCAGGCGGCAATGGTTGCCTTTCCAATTCCAATTTTACACTTGCTATGATACATGATAATATCCATTCTTATATGATGATCTAAAAAGTATTTGGAAGAGATACCATCAAATTCCATTCTCCCTTCTTCCGTAAAGGGAAAGTATTATTACTAATTCATTTCTGGTTTATCAGAGGGAGAGTACAGATAAAGTTTTAGCCAATTGCCAGATTTACATACAGAATGAACAGATCAGGAATGAGCTGTTCCTGTTTAAATCCAGACACATGAACATTTTCTTTAATTGCAGTTTCTTTGTGTTTTTCTAGGGCTCTCAGAATAAAGGCCAAACTCTTCATGGGCCCTGTGTGACCTGGTCTCTCACTTCTCACCTGATACCACTGTCTCTCCTACCTCCTTTGCACTTTCTTTCCTGGAGAGCCAGCTCCCGGTTTCCTGGGCACAGGGACATGCTGCCTCCTCCCTGAAAGGTTTCTACTTAGTAAGCCACAATGCTCCATCACTTGGGTGTATTCCAGGCCTTTCCCTAGTTCACTTCTATTCATCTTCAAATGTCACCATCTCAAGGAAAACATCCGCTAGATGGGGTTATAGATCCCAGGATGTTCTCCATCCTCCTAGCCCTTGCCATGCTTTGACATTATTTGACTGTGGTTAAGTGATCAGAGGCCCTCCCCTCCACTAAGCCATCAGCTACCTATGGGCAGGGATCATGTCTATCTTGCACACCACTGTTGCTGAAAGGGAAAGCATATGTATGGCAGGCAGAATTTCCAATTTCAATTTTACATTTGAGTTAGTTGAGTTTAAGTTAATATCCATTTTTGTATTTATTTGCTAAAATTCCTAGTGAAGAAATCAAGAATCATTTCAATATAATCTTAATTTCCAGCTCCATTTCTGACACACAGTTCCTCAACTCAGTAAGGAACTATTAAATAAAATGACTAATTACACTGATAGATCAAGAACCATACCTCAAAACATCATTACTTTTGCTCCAAATTACTTCTCTCACCTGGTACCCTAGAAAAGGAACCCTAGGAAATTAGCATCCATTTAATAATGAGGACTTGCTGTCCTAAGGAGAGAGAGAGGGAGAAGGCCATTGTCAAGCAAGTGGGAACCTGTACTTCCCAACGTAGGGCTGGGTTCCCCTTCTGGAACCTGGGCCGGTGCTGTCAGGTATGTAATGGCACTCTAACTGCATCTGTCTGCCTAAAAGGCTTGCTCTGCCCTCCCCCTGCTCACACAAAAGATCTTCAGACTCCCAAGGAAGATATTCTCAGGAATTTATGACTCAATCAACTCACCCAAAAGGAGCATAAATGGGATTAGTTTTAATATTGTTAAGTTGCAAAAATACAGGCATATGTGCATGCCAAAGCGAAAATGTACGCAAGCAAAGGGGGAAAACATATGGGTACCCATATGGCGAAAAGCGCATTGCTAGACCTTCATACACTTCTCATTTACAACAAGAACCAAAGTTAGTGAACATAAATTTGCTTTGCAAAAATGTGAGAGGAACAGCTTGTTTGCCCATAACTGTTCCACTGAGCAAGATATGTATAACCTTGATTTCTCATCTCAGACACCTCTTTCTCACACTCTAGGGATTAATTAGGCTCTAAACATGACTCCAGATTAGATACAAGAATCCTGGCCGCCTTGCAGAAAGACAAAGAAGTAGCAGCAGCCTGTATGATGCAGCAGGTCAACTGATGAGCAACTCCTATTAGTGATTGGAACTTGTACTTGGGACGCTCAGAAGAGAAATGAGGTTTGTAGGTCTCAGCAGGTTCATTTTAATTGAAGCAGGGGAACAACAGGGACCTGCAGCAGACAATGGTGTGAATGTAGTTCTGATATGGAGGCTGTGCTTTTGTTAGAACAATGCCGAGAAGTGCTAGAAAATGCGTAGACACAAGAAGGTCAGTGTGGAGAAAGGAAGGAGAATGTGAGCATATAGGTGATGCTCAAAGCTAGTGGGCACCCTTGGGTGTCCCAGATAACAAGCAGAATTTGATTAAAAATCATTTTACATTGCACCTGTCCCAACTCCAGCCATGTGAGATATCTTTGTATAGTAGAAAGAGCTCCAGATTTGAAAATCTGGAAATGAGTTCCTTTCATAGATCTAACTATAGTTAGCTGTGAGTCATTCATCATTACTTAACCTTTCCATCTGTTTCCTTACCCATGAGGCAGGCAGGATATGCCTCCTCTGACCTATTTTAAAGAGCAGCTGTACACTCCCTTGAGATGATTCCTATGAAAACATATCATAAGCTTACAAATTTCTGAAAAGTATATATAGGAATAGATTATTCACAGAAAGCTACAGGTCAGTTTACTTATTCCTATTTTGGTAATTATTTTGTTAAAAATTATTGATTTATAAAAAGTTGTTAAAATAATGAACAGGTTCCATATATGTATTACACAGTTCCTCAACAACTGCAAATAAGTATTTAAATATTAAATATATGTACATATTTTATCCATACACACATGCTATAATTATGTATGTACATCTACTATAAATATAATAGGAAGCTTCCTTGGATTTAACCAGTTATTACATAAACTTATTTTTCATGCTTTGTGTATAGTTCTATGGCATTTCTTCATATATGCCTCATCACATATACATGAAGATGAATATGATTGCCACAATGATCAAGAATTATACTGTTTTACCACCAAAGCAACTTCCTCTTATTTTGCCTTTCATCCCCTGCCTTTACTTCTGGCAACGACTGGTATTGTGCCTTATTATAAGTTTTTTTCCATCTCAAGAATGCTATACATTAGAATGATATAATATGTAATCTTCTGAGGTTGGCTCTTTTTACTGAACATCATGCCCTGCAGTCCCATCTGAGTTGCTGAATATATCAGTCATTCATTCCTTTTTATTGCTTTGTGGAATTCCATGATGTGGCTATACCAGGGTTTGCTTAAACTGTCACCAAATGCAGGGTGGATGGGTTGTTTCAGAGTTTGACCATTACAAATAAAATGATTATATCACTCAATTTATATGTAGAGCGAGTAAATCATGGAATGAACGATTCAGGAGTGGTGAAGACACAAGACATGAATGTAGAAGTAGAATAATAAAATATACTAGCGCTGGTCTCTGTGAGATGCTGGCGTTCTAAATGAGTTTGATCATATGAAGTATGCATAGCAGGGCTTGGCACATGCTTGGCACTCACAATGGCACCATGACAATCAGCTCCCTGGCTAACTATAGGCTGCAGTGTTTCAGAGAATGCATTTGAACAAAGCATGGCATGGCTGTAATTCAGAAGGAACAGATTTAATTTGCATTTACCACATTTAATATGCCCCAGCACTATTATATGCTTTCCATCCATTTTCTCTTTTTATCCCTTAAAATAACCTGATGAAGTTATCATAGAGTCCCATTTTGCAGTCCAAGAATGTGAGGATGAGGGAGATTAAAGTGACGTTTACAAAGCCATTCAACCTGTTAACAGCTCAGCTTGCATTTCATGCTCAGGTCTATGACTCTGAAGTCTATGTTCAGCCTATGAGCTCACAGGACCAGCCCAAAGAGACTGACACTACATAGAGTGGTGGATAATGCTTCATTTATTTGGAGTAGAAAAGACAGGGCAATTGTTCAAGACTTCAGCCCAGGAATTTCTATAGTAACACATGGAAGCTGTAGTACAAATAGTCATGGGTAAGCACATTCCCTAACTTTAACATTTGGCAGAGTGAATAGAAGATAGAATTGTCTACCCAGGTCACAAGCATAGACGGTGATTTTACTGGCAGTAGCTCTTCACTTCTATAGAATTCCGTCTTCCTGCAACCTCATATATCTAAAACAGTGCCAACACGAGTTGCCCTGGACAGCTCTCATCAGAGCCGTGCACTGCCTTCGTGGAAGCTGACCCCTTTCCTCAGAGAATCTCCTCTTCCATCACTTGTTCTTACTCAGAACTAATCCATTGTTTATGTGGATTCTTCATCATGAAAAATTAGAAGCCAATAAACTGAAGAAAGATGGCTTCTAAAAGGCAGGCATGCTGACTACAGAAAGAATTGAAAACTAATAGAGTATTTGGAGGGAGGAAGGGGAAAGTGGAAGGAAAGTATAAAACAGACATGAGAATTTGAATAGTACACAAAGGCCATATTCTTCCAGTGCTGAGATGCTGATTTGTACAGTGCTGTGGTTGCAGTATAAAGAGGAGGTTAAATGGCATTCACTAGACTGAAGGAAACAGAAGAGAACTCGGTACATTTTTAAAGTGCTTCCATTAAAAAAATGACTCAAGTCAATGCATAAAGGAGTCAGCTTCAGTTACCTCGAAAATTCACTTCTGTGAAATAATTCATTCACTTGCTCTCTGAGATATTACTGTGTATAAGTAGATTGTATGAGCAACTCACTCACAGGTGAATGGCTGTCATCTTATCTCAGCAGAGATGGAAAAGAGGACTTTATTAACTTCCCCAAACATCTGCCCTTCCCAAATATGTCATCAGAAGTAGGGCCAGGTGCAAAAGGCATTAGAGGGAATTACTGTGTCATTGTAAGAGAGAAAGAAAGACCATTCTGCTTAGAACAGTGAAGCTTCTATGGCCTCAGCCTCCCACATCATCTCTGTGCCTTGTTTTCCAGTCACTCATGAGAAGCCAGCCTCCTGCTTGTGCTGGTCCAGTTTCCTTTCTCCTGCTCTTCAAGAAGGGGGAAGAAAATAACTTTTGAAACCCGGATGATTCAGAACGTATTCCAAAAACATGAGCCACTTGCCAGCCTACTTTGCTGGCTTGTTCTGAAAGCACCTATCCTTTGCTGCAGAAATCTCTTAAGGCAGTGGGCTGTGAGATTCCATCTTTATCCCAATTTTTTGAGGTGTAGATCACGTGGTACAGATGTTTGTGGAAGTGATTCAGCAGTCCCATGTTCTTTAATCCATATGAATATAGGTTTTAATAAGCTATTATCTGCAATACAAAATTAAGCATAGCTTTTTATGTCTAAAGACAAAGAATAAAACATTGTCAAAGGCTTGGTGGTCAAATGCTTAGTCAACTGCAAGCTACATCTGCAGAGTGCTTTTCTTGGAGATGTTCACAGCACTTCATAGTGGTGCTGTACAATCTCCAGCTTTCCTGGGAAGTGAGGTACCAGCTAGAATGCGTTTCTGGGAATGCTGGCGTCCTTTGAACATTAGAGAGGAAAGCAGAGGTTAGGAGGTCTGCACATGCCTACTCAGCCTCCAGATCAAGAAAGCCAGAGGTATTTTTAAATATTCTTACCCTGCTTTTGTAAGCAAGGCTCATTTTTGGTATGTTTGTATGAGAAAATGCACCTGCAAAGAATTTCCTTCAAAGGGATTCCCAGGAGGGTGACAATGGAAGTATTTGCCCCAGGAGAATGGTCAAATGCTGCCAGTTTCCCACCTTCTCCTCCTTGCAGCCCCAATCAGTTTAAAACATATTCCAGTGCCTCTACCCAAACCTGCATATCTCCATTATGTCTCATTTCAAGAAGAGAGCACATTCCTGTATTTTGAGCTGCAGGTTTCCTTCATTATATCTATCAACTTTTTATATTTCAGGGATTCTTCATAGTTTCTGACTCAGCAAAGCTTCTGCTACTATTTTCTAGTGTGATAATGGATATAGTTTTCCATTTATTCTCAATTCTCCCTATAATTTCTAGGAATTGATAGCATATACTCTGTCACTTTAAAATTTAACCATAAGAGTGACTACTGTTAATCATTAATATTTAATCATCTCTAGAGCATAGTATATTTTTGCCAAATGAAAATCTTGTTTATTCATTCTTCCTATACAGGTCTCCAAATTTCAGCCACATATTTCAAGCATTGCATTAGCATTTTGGGAGCACAGCTCTCCAGTCAGCTAAATCCTCCTATGTACTCCTATTGGAATTCTGAAAGAAATGTCATTGTAACCTTTATTTCATATTCTTCCATGCTGAACTAACCCACAAAATTTTCTCAAAATGTTTTTTCCTGTCCAAGTTTCACTGGATAGTTTTCCAGTCCCTTAAAACAAATGCCTAACTCCAAGTGAGATGAAGGTTCTTCTTAAAAAATAAATACTGGTAACCACTGGGCAGATGCAAACTTTAAACTTGCAAACTCTGCGGGTTCAAGAGTTTTTCCAACCTAGGAAATAGTCCTTTGAGTGAAATATTTAAATATCATTGACAGTGGGAGAGGAAACAACAGTAGAAATGAAAGATAGAACAGAAAGGCGTGGGTGTGAGAAAACAAAATAGTTCAAAGAACACTTAAATTTAGAATTTGCTAGGTTCTTTTAAAGATTGAATTGCAACTATCACATTATATAAGAGGTTGGGAATATAAATGAATCTACTTTCTTTTAACTGGTAAATGTTACCAGTCTACCATTAGAAAGAATTGCTTCAAAATTCTTACCCAAAGTTGAATTGCCTTTTACACTATTTCTAGGCTTACAGAACTACAGAGCTTACAGAACTTACAGTACTACTAATGTACTTAGTATCAGATAAGTACATTCTGGAATTTCAAGCATTTATAAATACACCTGACTTTACCAAATATGTACAAATGGTCTGATGGCCAGGTACATTTTTGTATATACTATAAAACCAAAATACTCTCTGGCTTTAGGTGAAATTCTCTGGGACCTATGTGTTTGGGATGATACACTATTGTTCTGTTTATGTTAAATCTGAGTTTTGTAGAGTCCCTCATGTATACTTTAATATTCTTACAAATATCATTTCAAAATATTTACATTTTATGTTTCATTGTCTGAAGTCTTTATGTAAAGACTATGAAGCAGATTTATCAACATTATCTCTTCCTATAATGAGGCAGGGACAAAATACCTGTTCTCAACTTGTATGAAAGACAACAGAGGCCAGGCATGGTGGTGCATGCCTATAATTCCAGAACTGAGGAGGCTGAGGCAGGAGGATTGCTATGAGTTCAAGGCCAACCTGGGCTACAGAGTGAGTTCAACATCAGCCTGAACTGCATAGTGAAACCCCACCTCAAAAAGACGAAAGAAAGAAAGAAAGAAAGAAAGAAAGAAAGAAAGAAAGAAAGAAAGACAACAGAAAAAGATTAGGTGATGCTGTTAATCTGTTAAAGCAATGTCTTTTTTGTGGCCACTAAGGTAAATGATGCCTGAAATTAGGAGAAAAATTCAGGTCAGTTTTTCCTATATGTCTGTATTTATATTTCATAATTTACTTAAATTTAATTTACATACAATATAATGCACTTATTTTAAAATTTCATGCTTGCTTCAGCAGCACATATACTGAAGTAATAGTATTATTAATTTAGACTAATTTTAACAACGGTATAACCACAATTTCTCACAAGATATAGTACTTTTCCATCTCTCCCACTCCCACCACCAAATTCCTTAGACCCTTTCCCAATCAGTTCTTCTAAAGCCCAACCCTTGGTACCCACTCTCTTGGCTTCTTTCATAAGAAATTAGTCTCATCTAACCTAAACCATCATGTAAAATAGCATACACTGTGCCGGTATTTATATTTAGCTTAGTTTTCTTAGCATAATATTTTGAGACTCATTCATTTTATGTGGACCAAAGGTTCCAGCTGCTGAGAACTGGCCTGCTGCTGGAATATGCTCCAGTTTGTCTACTTGCTTGCTGGTGCCTCCTTGGGTTATATCTTGTGTGAGTCTACTATGTATGGGGCCAATAAGAACAGCTGTGTGCAATGTATATTTGTGGATGTATGCCTTCCATTATTCTGAGTAAACATCTAGGGGTGCAATTGCTAGCTAGGTCATATGTTAAGTATATATTTCACTTCACAAGAAATGTCAGAATATTTCCTTTATTGAAAATATGTCAAAGCCTCAGAATTCATATATAAGAGCTTCACCAATATTTGCTATTATCAGTCTTAAATTTTGGTCCTTCCAGTGATTATGTTGATGGTATCTCACTGTGGCTTCATTTTAATTGCTGATAATATTGAGTACATTTCCTATGTGCTTATTTGACATGTGTGACTTTTGTTCAGAATTGTCAATTCAAATGGCTCCTCATTTTGAGGTAGGCTGTAGGAATTTTTTACAACAATTTTTTATATAGGCTAGATGTAAATTCTTTGTCAGGTGTATGTATAATTAGTTCCTAAGTCTATTGCTTAACTTTTCATTTATTCTTAATAAATGTTTGTGATTTTGATAAAACCTGCTATGGGTTGAGTTGTATCCTTCTCCCATGTAATACCTCAAATTCCTAATCCCCAGCCATGTAATACCTCAAATTCCTAATCTCCATGACTTCAGAATGTGACTTTATTTTGAAGTAAGTCCTGACAGAGGTAATCAAGCTAAGCCCTAGTACAATGTAGTTTGTGTTCTTACAAAAGGGAACATGTGGATGAACACATAACACACACACACATGCATAAACACTCGCATGTGCATGCATGCCCACACACACATACACACACACACACACACACACACACACACACACGTGCCACATAAAGGTAAAGGTAGATCAGAGTGAAGCAGCTACAAATTAAGAAATTTCCAAGATTTCCAGAAAATCACCAGATGCAAGAAAAAAGGAATGAAACAGATTCTCACTGAAATCAAAAGGAACCAGTTCTGCAGATACCTCAATCTTAAACACACACACTCCAAAAATGGGAAGAAATAAAGCTCTCTTATTTAAGTTACATATTTTTTGTTACAGCAGGCCTAGCAAGCAAATACACATTTATCACTCTTACTTTTACTTTGTGACTAGGCATTTCTCCATCCTTCTCAAGGTCACTAAGGTTTAGTCTCATGTTTGCTTTAAAATGTACATTATTTCCATTATATACAGGAATGCTCCACATAGCTTCCTATTTACTGGGCTTCATGCTTGAGTTTTCTGATGCCTGAGGGAACAGTTGTTCCTTGTATAATTTCAAAAATTAATCACAATTTCTAGTAACACTGTAAACATATCAAGGGGCTCTTTGCCAATCTCTTCAAGTTCAATTTGGAGCAAGATTTATGTCTGAAGTGGTAGGCCCAGTGTCTTTTTGGCTGCTTTCCTAACAAGGTGAAGATGACCATTATTAAAGTTTCAATGCCAATTCTTGAGCACCCAGCCAAGTCAGGCCCAGGTACACTTACCATTTCTATGGTATTCTTCCACTCAAGGCGAGATATTTATGTACAGGTCAAAGAAGTATGGTTCTGGATAAATACCCTGGATGTACCAAGGCAAGAAGAACCTTCCTGCATGTACTGTAGGGCCAGGGCGCCTAATGGTGCCCTGCACTGCAAGAAAGCACACAATCAACACCACTTGAGAAATCAACACCCTTGTGTAAGTTATTCTTATTGACCTCAGTTCTTGGTAGTTTGGAAAACAAAAGCCTTCTGAGGCCATGCAAAGGCTGAGAATAATTCAGTAAATTTCTGCTATGACATTCTTCTTTAGGAATGGAATACTCAGCACTTGGTGCATGCTGCTCCTTGAGTTTACATTACTGCAGTACAGCTGCTTGCTGCCTGCAGTTTTTCATACATAAAGACCAAACTTTTCACAGAGTCATTCAGAGAATACCTTACCCTTGACTGACAGGTGTCTCCACGTCACAGTTGGCTCTGGTCTGCCAATGGCAAGGCACAGCAGGGTCACGCTGCTCCCCTCATTCACAGTGATGTCTGAGGAGATGTTCATGATTTGTGGAGGGACTGTAAAGAAATGCAGGAGAGAAAGAATGCTTGAGAATTATTTCTTGCACTTAAAAGAGTTAGCCTATAATATGTGTATAGCATGTTTTCATGATGAATATTGTTCTCAGCAATAATTTTAGGTTGCTTGATTTGCCAAGGACATGGCCATGACAACATTTATATTACAGGTCTGATAGAAGAAAGGTTAGGATTATGCCCTGTTGAAGCAAATGTGTGCATGTGTGTGTGTGTGTGTGTGTGTGTGTAGTGTGAGGCAGCAGAGACACTAAAGACAGGCATTGCTGCTTGCTGACTCAAAGACTAAATCAAAACGAACACTCCAATGCTTCCAATAGTTCTTGTGTGTCCACATGTTCATTCCTTTAAGTGGAATCAGTGGCTTAGGGGACTAACCCTGAGTAGTCGCCAGCCACAGGCCTCTTCTAAGAGCTGAGTCAAAAAGACAAATGCACTGGTCACTTATCATTTCCTGGGCACTCCAAACCTTGCACAGGATGTACCTTCCTGGAATTCCTTTCTTCTCATTTCTTAACCTGAAAATTTCTACCAATCTCTTAAAAAACATCATTTAAAACTCAGTACAATTTTCTGTAATTTCCTCAATTAGAGTTAATTGCTTTCTCCTTGGACTCAACAAGCTAGTACAAATGTCCCTGCTACTGTTTTTCTCATAAAATCATACAAACGCTTCTTGACTTTTGACAGATGATGTCATAGTAAATGCATCCTCACTTGAAACTATTATAAGAATAAGTCTATTTATGCATAGCATTCCATTTTTGAAACACACATAACAATGGAGCATAATAAAAATGCTTCTTTTCAAATTTTTGTTCCTTAGTTTTCCTAGATAACGATATAAATTTCATGCAAAAATGTTAAAAATTACAACCTTCCACATGAACGGGTTATTATAGCCAATAAACTGAACATCGTGATTTAGTAACACAGCACACTGCAAAGGATTAGTGGCTTCCCTGTCTAGATCCTGTGGCTGACTGGGCACTGTGGCCCCCGTCGTTACCCAGTATAATAGTGAAGGGGTTTACATTGCACAACAGTAGCCTAAGAAATGATCTAAAGATCAAAACTCAAAGTAAGATTTCTCCTGACAATTGCATTTCTCAAAAACATTAAAACAACCTAAGTAGACTCATTATAAATGTGAGCCATCCACGATATAAAATGTAATTGTTAATGGCATGGCAGCCCTGTGATTGGGAACAGGGTTCTAGATGCAGACAGACCAAGGTTTTCAACTTAGCTCAGCTCCCTACCTGCTATAGGATTTTAACCAGCAAACTGACTTCACCTCTGTGGTTTGGACTTCCTCATCTGTGAATGCAGATATTAGTAGTAGCTAAATTCACCCTGCTATGAGGTTTAAATGGAATAAGAGCTTAGCAGAATGCCTGTTATAAAATAATCACTCACAAGTGTCAGCTACTAAGACAACAGTGACAATGACTGTGATGCTTACGTTAACAATACCATCTTTAACAAATAATTCCTTTCTTCTCCTGGGCCAGGATCAGGTCCTTGTACCTTTACCACCACAGAACCCAGCCTGATCCCTGGGCTTACATGGTTGCACTTGTAGACTTTGCTTGCAATTAAATCCAAAGCTTAGTATAGGAAAGTAACTACATTCTTTCTGAGCTCTTCTCTTTGCTATTATTCCAGTTGAGTTGCTCACCAGTTTTCACAGGGACAACTGCAATAGGCTCTCACCTAGAGCCTCCCACATGGTGTGTTTTGATGCCTCCAGTCCTTCTCCAACAGGTGGAGAAAGTGACCATTTTAGACAGCAGTCTTATCTCACTGCTCTGCTGCTAACACTGAGCTCCTCACAGTAGAGCAGGTGTAACCCATGAATGGTTTGTGTGAGGGAAGTTCTCTGTGCCTAGAGCCGTAGTCCACTTCCAAATTACTCAGCACCTGGAAGGCCCTCGGCTCTCCTGGAGTGTGTGAAGAACATAGACATTCCCATAATTTTGCTTCTCCTCCTCCTTCTTTGACACTTCCCAGAACAACCTGGCCCCTCCTGAAAGGGGCACTCAAATGTCACCTTCCCTCTGCTGTTTTCCAGCCTCCTTTTGCAGCCTGAAACTCTCTCTTCTGCTGTACTTGGGGAAGCTGCATGCAAAGGACCAACTGTGTGTCATTGCAGGTGCTGTTTCATGCTCATCCCTGGAGAGCAAGGTACAGCAAGATAAGCAGACATCACACCATGTCCCAGTGCTGGACACAGAGAACAGAAGGGCTCATGTGCAATGCCTCTTTGAGAGAAGATTCTAAGAACAGACTGAACAGAGCTCCAAAAGCTAGGAAGGTACAGCTTTGAATAGAGAATTTCCAATGACTGTTAGTTTCTTCTCAATTTCTTTTCAGAGACAAAAGTGAAGATAACACAGAGCAGATTCTGAACCTATAGTTGTACTGATTTATTTGTACTGCCACTTTAATTATGAATTATTAATTATCAAACAGGTTGCGTGTTAGTACATTCTGAGCCACCATGGCCTAGTGACAAAAGAGAATTATGGCTGATGCTCAATTCAGACCACTCTGCAGCCAGAAATTTTATACTGCTAAGACCTTCCAAGTAAGACTTTTCAAGGAGAAGCCATAAGTAACAAGCAGAGCACTTTAGCTCTTAAGGGAATCCACATTAGCAAATAAATAAAAATTGCCTCGCTTATAAATCTGCCATATTTTGGATTATTTCTGCATTAGGAATTGCCCTGAAATTTCAGTGCACATATTTTGCTGAAATACACACAGGGAAAAAATAGTGTACGATCTAACTATACTGGTTTCTCTTGAGGAAATAGTTCTACCTGTTTTTCAGTCTTTTCTGGCTTGTTAAAAAATAGTTCTGAGTTTAGAAATGTCAATACTTTTTTTCACTTTTATAAAGCCGCAGCTACAGTGCAACTTCCAAAATATTCTCAAAGTAATGTCTGTTTAGTGGTGAGTGTTAGGGCATTGGAGGGTCTCATTCTCTAGACCCTGGAGACTCCTGGGAAGTCAGTTAAACACAGCTCAGAGAAGCACTTCCTGTCGGTGGAGAACACAAAGGGCTCATCCCGCAGCCATCGTTTCCACACACGGCTCATCGAATCATTTAAAACAACTGCATGAAGGTATGCTTATGAGGTTCTCTGGGTGTTTTGTATGACCTCCTCATTCCCAGGTGGCTTGGTGAATGTCCTGAAACAAGACTGTCAGTGGAAGCCAGGCATTCCCACTAAGCCCAGCATGCAGCTGTCGTCCCCTGCAGCGCAGCAGCACCTGTGATTTTCTCCAGAGAAAAAAAGATATGTAATTTCAAAGGTGTGGGTACAGAGTGATTTGAGAGGAAGGGAAGTTCCTTCTGTTCTCAATTATAGTAGCCTTAGTAACCAACATTCATATTTAACTTCTTTTCTAAACTGTTTTACACAGGCGTGATCTCGTAAGCACTTTACAAATTATGAGATAAATCAAGGAAATGGTCTGCCTATTAAATGTAAAGAAACTGAGGCACAAGGAGAACTAAGAAAACTATCGAAAATTCTAAGCCTAACAAATTTCAGTGCATATATGACACTATGTCTTATCAGCTCCTCCCACACAGCATTCATATCCACAAGCTTTTGCATGTTGTTGATTCCGTTTCAAATGTCTTCCCAGAGCGGCTTGACTCATGGCAGTTGCCACCGTGCACCAATTCTTAAAACCCTCTCATTCCAGGAGGCTTCCCCTGCTCACTGCAAACTACTGACAGCAGACCCTTGTCTTTATGATCCTTGTTTCTCTGGGGCCACATGTGTTACTTACCAACAGAGGTACCATATGAAGCAGTTCTAATTTGCTTTCAACCCAAATTAAACTTGGCAAGAATACTAAAACATTACCCCTGCTTCCATGATAACTTTTTGAAGAAAAGATCACTTAGGGATGGTTTTAAGTGCTTCTTCATATTTTGGCAGGAGATCATTGTTCAGTTCTATAAAGTGTCTGAGACAAATGAGTCTATATATCATATTAGTGCTTACAAATGTATAAAGACAAATAAATAGATAACAATATACTTGAAATGCCTAGATTACTGTCTTGGTTACTTTTTCATTGTTGAGGCAAAACACTCAATATGTAATGTTAAAGAGGGAAAAATGTATTTAGCTCGCAGTTTGTTGAGGTTTCAGTCCAGGATGAGCGGACTCCAAAGCAGAGTGGCATGGCAGAGGAAAAGCCTTCTGTGGCTGGCAGAAGTTAGCAAAGCAACAAAGTAGCAAAGAAGAAACCTGCTTCTTTCTGTCCCTTTTATATTCTATCCAAACTGCAGGGTTTACAGCAGTGCCAGGCCAATCAGTGGATTGATTTAGTAACCACACACCCTTAATCCAAGAAGCCGTGCTGTAGATCCCCTCTGAAAAAGCCCCACCTGTTATTGCATGGGGTTTTGGGGGTGTATCTAGACACAAGACATAACAATTACTCACAAAATAATGATCAGATTCAAGCAGTGTATCTAAAAGTCAACAACTAGCACATGAGTTTTAAAATTATGTCTGCAGACACTTGGCCCTGCTGTAAGGTGGACATATGCCTTTTTCACTGATGTTGGTGGGTTACAACAGGGTATTTGCACTGGTCTTATAGACTGTTCACAGCAAAACTGTAGTGACTACAAAATGGTATGATTTTAGGTAGATGACAGTTAGAGATAAGTCACTTGTTTTTGCATTTTTATTCTTATAGACAGACAGACCATATATTACAAGTGTAATCATGAGGAATTGACAGGTTCCCAGCTGTCCTTAGGCTCTGGGTTACTATGAGATGTGTGCACATTCTCTCTAGACCTGTAGTAGTAGGACAAACACATCAAACATGTTCTTGAACTTAACACTTCCTTTCCAAACTCTGTCTGTTGACTTAGTTGAAAAGCACATCTTCTCTTGCTGGGGATATCACAAAGGTCTCCTCATTCTCTGCTTACCTCTACTACAGACTCCAGACCCAGACACTTCCCATAGTTACTGTAAATATCTTCTGCCCACCACCTCCAATATCTTCCCTATCTAAGCGTGTAGTACAAATTTCTTAATAGGATGTGCAGGAACAGGTAGAGCCCAGCTGCAGCTTGACCACAAGCCCCTTTTCTCATAGATGTCTCAACAACTGCATCATTCTCGTTTCTGTGCATTCACACATGGTCCCTTCTGCTTGGAAAATGCATCCCCATTTCTATGTCTTATGGGTCGCTCATCCTTTAATATTCAACTCAACTGGGGTTCCTTCATGATGATTAGTTGGTATCTCTTCTCTTCCCAAGGCGTTCTCATTTATTCCCTTATCATACTGTTTATCTTTGCAACTAGACTATTCTATGCACAGAGTTCTTTATATCTATCCTTGTATTTTTTATTATGTAGCACAACTCCTAAATGTAAAGCATGGGTGCATAGCTTAAAATGATTATCTTACAATGTGTTGAGTGTTTCAGGAAGAGGAGAAGGTAAATGTCTAATCTCTAGGATGCAGAATTCAGCACTTCTTCTTCAACTCTGTAACTGTTCCTTTTGGAGTTAGTATTAATGTCCCTCCTGCTGAATTCCTTGCTAATGACCCCGGAGCACTCTCCACTGATCATATACAATTCAAGTCCTCTTTTTATGACCTTTCCTTAACCTTTACACTTTCCTCTATAACATTTATATAGTTTTGCATTTTTCTGTTCATTAGCATGACTATATTTTTGCTCTCCCTGGCCCATAAACTATAGACTTGGTAAGCTACCATCAGCCTGCTGCTTAGAGCTATGCTTGACACATGATAAAATTTGTAAGTAAATGTCTATTGTGTAGACTATGTTGCACAGATTATTGTGTCCCTGAGAGGGAGCAAAGTTGAGTTAGAAAAGGCTCTCTGAAAAATGAAGCATCTCTTTGTGCAGAGGTAACAGGGCCTTCTCTGCATACCTTTGGTGTGATGCAGTGGAAGATGCATGAGAGGTTGTGTTTCATGGCTCAGGTTCTGGGCACACCAAGCCTGTGGGACCTTGGATGACTATGACTGAGCATCTCTGGAGTCCTGTTCCTGATCTGTAAAATGCAGATGGAGAACCTTATTTTTCCAGGTTGACAGGAGACCCAAGTGTGAGTGTATGCATACACTGAGATGGTGCCTGGAGTAAACAAATATGCATTTAATGAATGCACCAGGCAAATGGTAGCTGCTCTCATTTTTTCTGCATACTCGTTGCTGATGCTGTTTGTGCCAACAGAATCAGAAAAATGGCTTAATATCTGAATAATTATTCATTTTCAAACTTTCAGTTCTTGTAAATTCTTATTTTTTGATATTGGGAATCAAACTCAGGTCCTCACACTTGCCAGGCAGGCACTGTGCCACTGAGCTAAATCCCCAGCCTGCTAGGTTCCTTTAACTTTATGTCAAAGGTGATAGATGAAGTTGGCTTTGGATAGTTGGGAATAGAGATTCCTTATATTAAATGAAAGTAAATATATTAAAAATTGTATAAAGTAATTAATTACATTGAATATATTAAATCACGTATAACATGTCCTGTATTACACATAATTCTGCAAGAGAATCTAATTATAGTTAAATAATGTATATCATATTGATTAATAATTATAAATATAGGATATATAATATACTGTATAACTACCAATAGTATTATATATTATCGGAAATAAATATACACATATATATAACAGTTGTGCTTCGGTTTATGAATGCTTCTGTTTGTGAATAATTTGCCTCCCAAAAGCATTTGGCAAAATTTAGGTATTGTCTGTGAACTCCACTTTGAGTGACAAACATTACCGTTGCCATCTTTTCCACATGAACATGAACATGAATATGAACATGGTCATCTTTTCCAGAATCATGGACTGAATTAAGTTCATGAGCCACAGTACCACTGTATGTATAGGCATATATAATTACGTATAATATTAATAAGCATGCAATTTTAGTATACAAAATGTATGCTGGCTCTTACAATACATATTCCAAAGTAATTGGCAGTGTCTTCCTCTTAAACTGAGCTTTTTAACCTAGCAAATGAATGCACTAGGAAAATTTCACACATAGGCATGAAATAACCACTTTTTCCCTACTTTATCTGCTTCTGTAGGGGGTGTTTGTTTCTAAGAGAATTGGAGTACAAGGTCCTATACTGTGGCTCTGCTCTTTGGGAACATGCACCTCATCCCAGCAGACAGCACAGAAGCCCAGCTGTGTTAGGCAGACTGCAGAAGAGACAGTTACTCCTGCATGGTCAGCCCTGCCCAACAAGGTCTGACCTGTAGTGTCCTAGATAGTACAATCAGTAATTCTCCCCTGCAGTAAATGTTCTTGGCATCATTACATTATTTGATACTGATGACATCTCTGAGGCATACAAGACAAGGTGAGCAACCTGAAAACTGCAAAGCAGGAAGCTGGAATATGATTCCAGGTCTCAGGGCCCAGAGCCACTGAAATGGTACCATGTGGCAAGACAGTGGCTTTGGGCACACAGTCCAGATGCTGGTTCTGGACTTGCTATACTAACTAGACACCTGTTTTTACTGAAGTCCTCTAGATCTCACACATTTCCTCTATGAAGTGAAACTCTTTCCCCATGGCAAAAAGTAGGTACTTAGGGAACATTTATTCCACCTTGTCTCCAAATGTTTAGGCATATCCTTCCTCTACCACTAAGAGTTCCCACACCAGTAAGAATTTAGGGGACTTTTTTTTAAATTGCAGACTATTAGATCTGAATCAGAACAGGAAGTCACACTGTTAAACAGTCTCCAAGGTGAATTCAATCCAAAGCCAAGGTGAGGAAACAGCACTATGCCTTAGCATGGGGGCCTTTGTTTTACCCTGAGTCCTTGTCAGTGTTCAGACTTGGCCAACCTCTGTTCTGACCCTTCACATCCTGCCTGGCAGGCCTGCTGTCACTAGAGAGGGCTGCCCACAGCCTCATGAAGAGCTGCCACACAGACAGTCCCCCCACCACCTCTACTTTACCCTATCTCTGTCCGTGCAAGATGTGTCTTACCTGCTTTATTTAAGACACCTGAAAGACCCCTCCCAAATCAAACCAAACCAAACTCCAACAACAAAACAAAATGAAAAACTGCTGAGAGTCATAGAGGCAAAACCTTAAATACCATTTCTTTCTCACTCTTTCCATTTTGAGTTTTGAAAAAAAAATAACTTGAGCTGTTAAGTTTCAGCTTCCTTGACTGTAAAATGGGCATACAAATACTTGCCTCACAGGGATGCAGAGATTAGATTAGCGATAATGGTTTCAAAGAGCCTTAAATAGCTATTATTATTGTTTTCATTTTAATGTTATTATTGTGTTGTTCAGGGAATAACAAAATATTAAGAGACCATGTGAAAACTAATAGATAGGAAATGCTTTTCATTACAGTTTGAAACACTCAGAGATAATTTATAAAAATAATGCAGTAAAGCTTTTAAGGATCCAACGTTTTATTCTTGGGGAATTACCTTTTTGCATTTTAATGGGGAGTTTTTTCCTAAGCCAGAATATATCTGGAGGACTGGTATTCATGCTGGGCTATTTTGTGCAATATTTTGCACACAAACTATGATGAAAGTATATGAAAAAGCACTACATGATGTGTAAGGAGGGAAAAGTTCTAATCTTATTTCTTCCATAACTGTGTTATCCATTGAAATCACTTTGCTCATTTGGCTAGGGCTGTGTGTACAATTATACATGTGTTTTCCATGTATTGGTGGTGTTGTCATTTACTTGTTTTAATTACTTTTAAAATGAAGGAAATTGACTGCATTTTTAGGTCTCTCTGGTAAAAAGCTCCATAAATTGATAAGTTGTAGGAATACAACAAACCGAATGTGTAAGTTGGTTACTTCTGGGAGCAAGCTAATAGCACTACCATTGGCAAGAAAAAGTGGTTTATGCTGATTTCTTTGGGCCTGCTATTAAGTGCTGCTTCATCTTGTTTTATTTGATCCTAAACATATTCATTGGAAATGTTCATTATTAAAAATTAACACAAGAATAAGTATATACATTTAGGAAATAGAAAATTCAGAAGTATATGTACACACTCATGATGAATTCCTTTTCAATGAAGTGTACAGACAATTTAGTGAGAAAAGAATAACGTCTTCAAAAGTTGTTACAAGACAGTGTGATATAACCTGCCAAAGAATGCATTTGGAGCCCACCTTCACATCATACAAGCAGAATTAACTCATAATGGATTAAAGGCCTTAAGAGCTAAAACTGAGGAGAAAATATTAGCAAAGTATTTATGATCTTTGATTAGGTGGTGGTTTCTTAGCTAGAACATGATAAGCACAAATGCAGAAGAAAAATAGATAAATTGGACTTTGGGTAATTTAAGAAGAGCTATAAATGGCCACTGTGCACATGAAAAGACATCTAGCATCATTATTCAGCAGACATACACAAATCAAACCCACAGTGATGTTCCCCTCTACACCCACTAGGGTGGTCCTGATAAAAAAGACAGAGAGTAATGATCTTTGGCAAAGAAGTGAAAAATTAGAGTCCTCATATACTTGTGATGGGAATATAAAATGGTAAAATACAAGATTAGAAGACAGATCTCTTCAACAGTTAGAGTTATTTCACCAATTTTGCATGCCTATATCTGGTAATCTGAACAACTACTTTGAAGATAACAATATGCAATATAATAACCATTATTAATCTATCATTTTTTGTGAAATTCTGTATCATTTTATTGTTTTTTCCTCTCTTTAAAATAAAAAGTGAGAGTTACTAAATGATGTAGCAATTCTATTCCAATATATATGCATCCACAGAATGAATATGCAGATCTACAAACCAACTCATACACAAATTTTAATATAAACATTACTTATGATGGATAAAAAGCTAAAACAATCCAAATATCTGTCCAAAGGTAAATGGGTGAGTAAAATGTAGTATATGCAACAATGCGATTTTATACAGCTATGAGAAGTACTGATAGGTTCTCTCACATAAATGAGCCTTGGATGCATTATCATTAGTGAAATAAGTTTGTCACAGAAGAACGTATGTTGGATGGTTTGATTTGTATGGACTGTCCAGAACAGACATATCCAGAGAAAGTATAATGCACTTTCTGTATCAAAGTTTCCAGAGGATAAAGAGATGAACAAATTGGAAATGACTGCTAATGGTGTGGATTTCTTTTTTTGGTTAGGATAATGAATATTTTTCTAGAATTAAATACTGGTGATTGGTGGATAACTTTGTGACTGTACTCAAAGCCATTGAATTGTGCATGCTAAAAAAATAGTAAAAAACTTTGTGAATTATATCTGCATAAAATCAGAAAAAGTACTGATGACAGCCATTCAGCTTTTGAGAAGTAGAACCAGCAGTTCTTACGCTGTACAGACTGAAGGCAACTCATGTGTGGATTTTCTGAAAATATCTTTTTATCTTATTGATGGATACCTGCATAGTCTGATTTGGTCTTGGTATAGTTGGAGCTCAGATGTTTCTGAAAGGTCATGTGTCAAAGTCTTGGTCCGGATGCAGTGCTATTGGGAGGTGGTAGAACCTTTGAGAAAGGGGCCTCCTGGGAGCCCATTTGGGCTGTCTGCCAATTTTGCAAACATTCAGTGCATGTTCATTGGAAATGTGAAAACTTCCTCCTTCTCATGCTTCCACCTTGTCAAATCCCACTCCGCAGAAAACTGAAATAGAATATCCTCTTCATCAGCTCTCTCCATCCTAGACATGAAGGTAAGTCTTGTTCCATGGTTGTTTATAGACAGTGACTTGATATTTTCATTTCTAAATATTTATGGAGTGCCTACTATGCACCAGGAATTACTGTGGGAGTAGAAGAGTTAATGCATAAGGTCACTTGTGTAAAGTGTAGAGTTTAGTGTACAGAGAAACAATACCACAGATAATCATTCCAACCAGCATTTATAATTACCACTCTCAGTAACAGCCACCCTGGGGGACTGCAAAGAGCACCCTCCAGGATAGCCCAGAATGGGGCTTGCTCTGTCACTGAATTTGGAGAGTACTTTGTTCTGGGAAGAGGTAGGCAGAAGGTTTAGCATTTAAAAAGCTCTGAAGTGATGGGGAACTTGGTCCACTTGGGTGACTGACTGAAATGCTGCTTGTTGCAGCTGGGAAGACCGGTAGGAGCCAGAAGTTATAGACTCTTGAAAGCAGCTCTAAGGTTTGAATTCTTAATTATGAGAGCGAGCGGAGGGGACAGGAACACACAGAGCTGACCTTGATAATGACGATGACAGCGGTGAAGGTGCCTAACGTCACCATGAGGATGGTCCACGTGGTAACGGGGTGATGGGGATGATGACGGTGCAGAGTTTTAGACGGTAACAGTAGTAATGATAGCGAAGATTACAGTGCAGATGGTATGTGAGCGAGATGGTGATGCGGATGAGAAGTGATGTGAGAAGGACCGATTTCCCCGTGAAATGAACCAAGCCATACCCGGCGGCGGCAGTGTAGAGAGGAGCCTGGAGGTGGGGGGGCGGCAATGGAACTGCCAGGAGGTTTTCTGACCACAGGGTGGTGGCAACTCGGACAAGTATGGTAGCACAGACTTGAGACACTTAGAAGCACAAGAAATAGCTTGGGGGATCAGCAGGATACGGTCATCTCAGTAACCCAAGGGTCTTCTAACCATGCTTGTGTCTAGTAGGTACTCAATCAACATGGGCTGGATTAAATTGTTAGCATGAGAAAGATTTCCAAAAAAAAAAAAAGAGAAAAATTTCAGAAAGCACAATCTCTCTGCACCCAGCAGGGGCATCTGGCAAGTTGGGAGTGAGGCTAATTGCATGAGGGCATGCCCTAATGCTCAGATGCAGGACTGGATCATGTTATTTCATTTTGTAGACCCTGGTCCTAAACTCCCCACATGTCCTGGTGGGGAGTGTTGTGCAGTGGTTTTATTTTATGCTGGGGAAGATTAGATATGCTCTCCTCTGACTGCTTTTCTTCTTCTTCAGTGTATTGTGATGAGAGGCATGATAGGGAAAGAGAAAAAAATGATTATGAATTACAAATACATGAGTGCATGCTAAGGCTGGTGCTATCACAAACCACTCACGCCTCGCTGAGTTCATTTGTAGTGGTTGTCACCACTGCCTCCCTTACAGAGGTTATTTATAGACTTAGACATATATTTCCTATTTTTAATTTGCACAATTCAAGCAACTGACCATGATCAGAGAAACTGCCTGCAGTAAGAGTCATTTTCATCATGTTCTGCTATTTCTAGGGCACTGGGACGCCCTCCCTCCGGGTGACTCCTCTTGTTCCACCATCTGGGACTTGCTGAGAGACCCTGGGAGCTCTGGCTACACATAGACTTAGGATCACAGGGTTTAATTTACATCCCAGAAACTTCAAGTCACAAATGGACCTCAGGGACCACCCAGCTCTGCCTTCTCATTATGAAGATAAGGAAACACTTTGTTCTAGTCCCAGTGCTGTCATTTATTTGTTGTGAGGTGTCAGTCAAGCTCCATGCCTCTGTCAACCCAAGTCTCTTTCTCAGAACGGGACCCTGGGTGTTTCAAGTTTCCCATGAGCTGGCTTTGGATCTGTCCTCTTCTGGAATCTTACTCTTTAACACCATCATAGCCATGTTTCATGAAGCAGTCTAGACCCTTGCCTTCTCTTGAAAGCATGACTTTGAGTAAGTTGCTTATCACAGGGTCGTTGTGTGGAATAAATGTTAAATTATTATAACGGGATTTTGTCATACTGACTTGTACATAATAATAGAAGGTATTATGGAATTTTTATTCTATTCCTAGAATTTTTACCACCAGTAACATACATTTATTGAGAACTTACTAAGTGTCAGAGAGCAACACACAAAGAGTTTGCCACAATTTACTTTCTTCATCTTCAAGGAAAACCCGTGGAGCAGTTTTAGTAGTGTATATTTAAGAATGAAGAAACAGAGATGATGAAAGATTAAATAAATGACCTAACCTCACATTTTTGGAAGAGATGAGGCTCAGGAGTACACACTGTCCTCATGCGCTACAGTGTTCAGCTCATGCTTTGTGCCTCTGCCTGGCCACAGCTCGAGTTCACCCAAATCTCCCTGTTCCAGCTCGCTGGCCTCAAGGTGACACAGTGTTGTGTGTACTGATGCACTCTTGCAGGCTTTGAGCAGAATCCACCCTCACCTTGGTGATCGGAATGGCAGGTAATAGCAGCAGCACCTGCCTGCCTAAGGAGGTGGCGTATTCAAAGGAAGCAAAGCAGAGGATGTGCCAGCCTCTTCTCATTCTCTCCCTCAATGCAAGTGAGAAGTAGGAGAAAGAATGTGTTTGTCAGCTCCCAGTTGCTGTGATAAAATACCTGAGACAATTGTCTTTAAAGGAAAGATTCATGGTGGTTCACAGTTTTGGAGGGTTTAGTCCATGATTGCTGGTTCTGTGGCTCCTGGTCCTGCAGTGAGAAGCACATCACAATGGCAGTCCTGAGTGGAGACAGCCCATTCACCTATGGCAGTTGTAAGTTAGAGTAACAGGATTGGCCAGGTTTCCAGTGTGACTTGGCATATTCTCAGTGGTCTAAGACTTTCCACTAAGCCTCACCTCTTCAAGCTGCACTACCTCTAAAGTTGTGCTATGTGATGGGGACCCACCCCTCAACCCAAAGATTTTGAGGAACAATGTTCAAAACACAACAAGGGCCGTTTCTGTCCCAGGACTTATGAGGCCCTGTTCTCCACCTTCTCACCAAGCGTCCCTAATGTCTTCAGACTCCAGCTTTAGCCTGCTGCATTTTAAGGCTTTTCTGACTGGTACAGGTGGGAATAGGATACCCATGCTAAGAATTAGACCAAATGTGTCCATCCATAATAGTTCATCTCCTGTCTGCCAATAAGTCCTTGCCTTCCTGATTATTTTGTTCAAAGCCCAGAAGTCTTTCCATGGCTACTTACTGTTCACAGGAAAATGGATCTCTCCCATGATCCTCCTTTGAGGACTCTGCCTAACACCCAGTTCTTATCCAGGGTAGACCATAACCTTTGGAAGCCAAAACAGCAAACAGCTGGCTCACCCAACTGCTCTGAGCCTTCCTGACTTACTCTAGGTTATAGCCAGGCTCCTTGTGACATGGGAGTATCAACTGGCTCCTTTCCCATTCTGTATCATCTGCAGTCCACCCTAGAACTTTACAATAACAATGGAGGACCTCAGGTCCCTGCTGAATTCTGCTCAGCCATCTGACAACCTTAGGGCCCTGGTAATGTCTCAGCTGAGCTGGCCACCCCTTGGCAGGCAGGCTAACTCTCCAGTGGTTCATCAAGGGTCAGAGCAGCTGAGTATGGTTGTCCACCCTATAATTCCAGCACTCTGGGAGGTTGAAAAAGGAGGATTTCAAATTTGATTTCAGCTTGGGTAACTTAATGATTTACTCAGACAGTCTCAAAAATTATTAAAGGCTGGGGAATGTATCTCAGTGTGAAGGTGTTAGATTCTATCTCCAGTACTGGGAAAAATATCAGAAGCATCCTTTCCTATATTTCTCTCCTTCTGCCTGACCACCCTTCTTCTTCTTGCACATGCTTTGTTCTTCCCAGAGTAGATCACTGTATCTTTCCAATCCATGACTTGCAGTCATTTTATGACCGTGTCATATGAAATTGAAGAAACAAATCCCCTGGGAAAACACACACACACACACACACACACACACACACACACACACACACACAGAGGAACTTTTTTTTTGGAGACATGTAACTTAGAAAATCCCTAAGAAATATATAGTTTTTCATCCTTTGGTCCAAAGTTTTATGTGACATTGGAAAGAGACAACAGAATCTGAGATTCAGGGTATGTGATATGAGAATGATACTTGCTTTCTAGAAATATTACAGCTATGAATAACTGAGAAGACAAAAACATATTTTAAACACTAAAAAGTTACAGACTCATAATACTTTTCTTTAGTATTATCACTAAAGAAAATTATATATGTATATATATGTATGTATGTATGTGTGTGTGTGTGTATATATATATATATATATATATATATATAGTGAGTTCTCAGAGTTCCATTAGTTCAAACTCAATGAGCTCCAACTCCACCTTTGTAGGGAGGCATTCAAAATAATGTGACTGATAGCACACAAAGCATGCAGCATGGAAGCTTTGTATAGGCCAAGTTCAATATTACACACTCTACCACTACCAGTTTTCATTCACTATCATGCTGGATCTATAGAAGAAAGAATTTCTAATGTGAACAAACATGTTTAGATTTCAAAGTGTAAGAAAGACAAGTATTTTCCCCAAAATATATAATAAATACATAATGCTTATATAGGTCTTTGTCAAATCTCCAAATTTGGTGATCCGGAATTTCAAAAAACCAGGCAATTCAGGAAATAAACCTGACATCCACATTTTCTTACACTGAGAAAGGTGTGGAGTGTTTCTGTGAGCGACTATCGCTGATAAAAACATGATAACTGAGTCTCATTACAGCCAAAGACAAGTCTCATATTTTAGCATTTTTATTAAAACTTTTTAAATTACTGAGTGTCTGGTATATTCAATACCAGCCTAAGTGATTTATATTAGTCTATCCCTAGATACTCCATCTAATAAATAACTTGGCAATCTCCTAACCCATAAATATCCCTGGCCCCAGCAAAAAGCAATTAAAGCACGTTTTTTTAAAAAAATGGCTTCCCAGCGATCCAGACTACAATGTTACTGGACCCTTCCAAAGGGGTAATTGACACCCTGTACCGAGGTTGGTCAGATCTCCTTACTCCCTACTTGGTCACCAGGGACTGATGCTCCCATTCCTTCAAAAATCAAGACACATGAAAAATCTATCTTTAAATGTTTAACATCTCCAAATGCATAGAGATTTTAATGTGCAAACATATTATTTCCAGTACTGTCTTGAATAATATTCTAGACAATTTAGGTTAAAGAAAGTAGGCACAAACGTTTTGGGAATGAGTTGCACCAAAAATGCTTAAAATGCATTAAATATGAAGGCAGATGACTAAAAGGTTATTAGAGTTTTCCCTAGCCTAGAAAAGATTTCAGGTTAATGAGGTTCAACCAGCCACCCAGTAAAAAGCCACTGAAATTTATGACAGTTGCTTCAGGTTCACTGATTTCAGCTGCAAAAGGGGGTCACTTTTCCTGAAAATCTCTTGTCTGGCCTTCCCTGAATCTCTAAGTGTGTCTGAAAGGGGAAAGCTGGATTTTCACTTCCCACACCTGTAAATTGATATACTCTGTGGATACACTATGGCAGTTCCCAGGTAGAAGAAGAAATACCACACAGAAACATGTCTTGTTATACCTAGGGAAGCTTTCTGGACAGTGCCTTCAATAGAAATGGATCACCACAGTCCATACTGTGGGTAGAGGCCCCTCAAATGTCAATCCCAATGAGCCTGTGACATATTCATCATGATTTAAGGGTCTTGCAGTCTTTAAATCATCTTAATTGGATTCATTCTCTAATAGTGTTTTGTTTCCTTAGATGTTGTCTATTTTCTGTACTTATCCCAGATAATTGTCATGTACATGTTTCTGGGAGAAGGGAACAGTTGCCTTTCATATTTTCACAGGTGTCTAGTTATCCAGGATGTACAATCCTTGTAGCTCCAGGGTGCATCAAAGGCATCTACAGATGTTAGGAAAAGTAATGTCACTGTACTCATATTTGGTGATAGGCCTATAAAGTGGCTAGATCTGGAAATAAATTACATTTTTCCTTTTATTTATTATGAAGTAGAAAGAACAAAACTTAAACCTCATATCCATAGTCAGTATAAGAAGATGTGAGTAATAAAAGTTATGAGGTTTGTAGGGAAATTATTTTTCTTACTTTTGTATAGCAAAATGTTCTTCCTACTTCTTGTGAAGAAGAGATTTGCTACATCCAGGTGCTCAGCATTCCCTGTCAATTACTCTGCAACGTTGATAATAGTTTCTTTTCAGATTATTTAATTTAATCTTTGAAAAGTTAGTAGCCACATAATACCATCACCAACCTTCTTTAAAAAGTATAAAAGACAAATTTTACTCCTACCTATACCATCTCTATCTCTGTATTCTTACATAATTCTATAACTTA
Source organism: Dinomys branickii (assembly GCA_004027595.1). Taxonomy (NCBI): domain Eukaryota; kingdom Metazoa; phylum Chordata; class Mammalia; order Rodentia; family Dinomyidae; genus Dinomys; species Dinomys branickii. Next base: position 41,126 of record PVLD010006569.1, on the reverse strand, counting down.
CATTTTGTTTATCAACCAACTTTTAATTATGCAAGTTAATCATAAGTAAATATATACAAAGCACAAAGGTAGAGGAGTATCCATACTGGTATTTGGAAATTTACAGGACTATTACAAGTATTCAGAGTTGAATATTTTCTGTATACAAGTATTATATGAGTTATAATCATGACATATATCAAATTTTAAAAATAAGAATAATTATTATAGTAAAAGACACATGGCTATAAATACCCCAGCATAATATACCCCTCTCACTTGAAGGGTGCTTTTCCCATTGTTCTTGCCACTTTCTGAAGCAGCTCTGGAAGTCCTCTTTCATGAGCATCTTAAATTGCATTGTTTTGAGTGCCTCAATGTACTGAACTGATACAAAATTTTTACCTATCTTTGTTATTTGACTTGGGTGATGAGCCAGAAATGGTACTAGATCCAGTGAATAATGTGAATGAGGACACACAGTAATGTTTTTATTTAACAAAACTTGCAATTAATGTTTTGAATTAATTAAGGACACTGAGGCTACCCGGAAAAAATACAAAAGATGACTTCCAGAAATGCTTCAGAAAGTGGCAAGAATGGTGAAATGTTGGTTGGAAGCAAGGGGGAATATTTTGAGAGAGGTTAATAGCAATCTGTCAACTTTTACCGTATTTTTTATTACAGCTTGCAGCTTTATCTAACTGGTGCCTTGGCCACAGGAAAGTGAGTTAATTTCAATTTTGATTCTCTGATGTTTTGATGTCACACACAATGTGTGAAAGTGCATGTCTGGGAAAGAGTCCCCCAGTAGGAACTGGCTCAGAGAGTAAATGCATCTATAGTTGTGCTAGATTTCTGCTGTCATTCACATCCAATAATAATCTGAGACAAAGTATTTCCCCAAAATGTCTTGTCAATAGCATATATGCTTTGGAATTTCTGTGAGTTTGATAAAAGAAGAATGATATTTCTGTGTGGTTTGGGTTTCATCAGTTGCTGTATATAAGGATGGTTCACACTGTGTTCTATAAACACTTTGTTGGTGTCCCTTGCCCAGGCTTCAGAGCTTCCTAATGATCTTTCTAATAAATCATCTTTCCTTGCACATCAGTTAGGGTTAATGGACTATGTCAGCTAGAAATCCACCTCTGGACATGCAGTGCCAGGCTGTTTTCTGCATGTTCTGTGTCCTGGCTGTGTGACTGTCTTAGCCATTTGTACCTCAAATTTTTTCATTTACAAAATAGACATGCAATTAGTTCCTAAAGTGAAGGATGGCTATGAGGATTAAATGAGTTTGTCCATATAAAGTAGTTAGGACAGTGGGAGTCCACTGGGCAGGTGTGCCTGCTTTCACTGACTGCTCCCTATGGGGTGCTCTGTGCCTCCTCATGGATTGGACATAGTGGTCTATGTCCACACTAGGAAAAGGAAGGGCTGTGGGATTCTACCTTCTACCAAGAGCCAGAAGAGAAGTGCTCCATAGATTCATGGCAGTAAATTGCTGTGCAAACACACCACTCCTCATATACATTCATGCAAACATGAAGGCCACTTCAAATCTATGTAAACAGAAAAAATATGGAAATTCACAGACTGTATCAAGGTAAGCAGGTTGCATGTGTGGAACTTACTCAGTACGCTATATTGGACCCTCACTTTATTTGAGCTAAAATGATGGAACTTTTTCTTTGTTTTATTTGAAGAGTACAGGGGAAGAAATACTAAATTTAACTGAAGAAAATGTTGTAATTAAAGACAGCAATGGGTGAGCGAGGAGGCAAAGTTGATTTTGACATAAAGATAGTGATGTTTTCCCTAAATACTCTCCTACCTATCAGCCACACAGAGAGGTGGGATAAATCTAGACTAAATTGCCTGTTGGCCTTTTACAGAATGAGGAGGTTGTTTGATGCAGGCAAAGAGGAAGAAGAGAAGATGGTCAGGACTAGTAGCAGGACCTCAGGCACTGTGAACAGTGATGGTCCAAATCCAAGGGAGGATAACATGTTACTCACAGAAAAGATAAAATCCTCCTCTAAGTGTAGTGGCCAGCATTTCATGCATTTTTTTTTTTTAAGAAAAAGAGAACTTACAATCCATCTTATTAGAACATCTTTTGTTTGTTGTTTTGATCCTTTGTGTTTAATCTCCAAGTTAGTTATCTCCCTAACATTTGTGAAGTGGGTAAGTTAAAGCCTCCATGAAGAAAGCTGTGACACACATCATTCCTGATGTGACACTATGCTGGCTAATGACTGTAGAGGGACTCCATTACCCAGAAAGGTGTCAGATAATGTGCACTGGTACCCAATCATGTTCCTCTAAAAATGTAGGATTAATTTTCAATGGATTTCTTATCTTACAGAAGTTTAAAATGTGAGCCTTGATTGGAAACCTGCTGTAGTACTTCTCAAGGTGATAAAAACTCATTATAGTTACAGACTATGGTACTGAAAGTGCCAGAGGCAGAATCATGGTCTGCACTTACAAGTGGGCCATGTGCACACCCACGGAAACTGAGAATGGTCATTCTGTCAATTGTCTCTTTCCTGGACCACAGTGCATTAACCAACAAAGCTTGCAGGGGATGTGTTATATAGGCTGAAGGAAGGTACAGAAATAAGTGGGGATAAAAAAGACTGAGAGGAAGAAAGTAGGACCAAAAGAAAGTATTGCAAAAAGGAGAGTAAGTATTTTTAAAACTTGGTCCTTAAATTAGAAATAGGCAGAAAATTCCTGTCTCCCTGCTTCCCCTTCCCATATACTAATTGCTCTCCGAAGCAAAGGAGAATGATAACGATGGGGCTCTTACTGCCCCGGGATGGTATGTTAAGGCAGAGCATCACTTCCCACCGCAGCTCATTTGCCTTCATTTGCTCATCCACACCGCCTAGGAGGCACTTGAAAGCTAGATAAGGCGAGAAAACTAGTATTAACAACTATTAATCCAAAAATATGTTCTCGCAGGCCATAAAGTGGGGCCAGAAAAGAATGAATTTTTCCTCTATCTTGTTCTCTTAAATATTAAAAAGTTGAGAGATTTCCAAGGTTTACTTTGAGAGAGATACCTCATTCCCAAAGGACAAAATGAATTATCTCAAGGCACTAATTTAAATCAAGCTGACTCCCCTCCCACCTTTTCTGTTTGGGTACTAGGAACTGAACTTGGGACCTTGCACTTGCCAGACAAGGGCTGAGCCACTGCACTATATCCCTAGCTCAAGCTGAAATCCTTTAGCAGGTTGCATCCTTTATTTTTTGGGGGGGAGGGTGTCTCTGTAACCACGTAGTTTTCATCTTTTCTATAATTTTATCTCTCCTTAGACCCTCAGTATAAAGTAGTTAGTGTAACTGGAATATAGACATGTTGTTAATTATACGTAGATTGTGTATGGAGTGAAAATATTGCTCTCCCTCATGAATTCGATGAATAAGTGTCATATGCAACGGGTGAGGTCATATAAAAATAAGTCTGAAACTACCCTACCTATAACACTAGTATCTCTAGATAAGCCCTGCACAAATCAACCAGAAGGAGATAAATCTGGTAGCACAGAGAACAGTTAAGAGAGGAGGAAGGGGGCTGATTTCCTCTAGGACTGGCCAAAGGAAGAGTCCCCTGACTGTGGAGTCTGCCTGACAAGTCTCCGTGGTACATGGAAGAAGCATTTGTGAACTAGGTGGATTATACCAGGATAACCAGACACCAGGAGACATCTTAACATGGTAGTTATGTTCCCTTCACCTTGCTGTGTCACCTTCCAGTTAAATTTTAGTTCTCCAATAGTCTTTGAATAGGAAGGGAAATGGACTGAGGGAGAGATTCCTTGGGCTAGCCCACACAGCACTTACACTCATTTATAAATCAATTAAGAGACATATAATTTAATGACATTTGTTGGTTGCTAGAATTTTCTAGTATGAGCCTTTCATTTCTCAGTCCATCACAAAATAAAACCAAAGGGCACATCAGGCATAGGGGTCTGCCTACTGTTACACAAAAAGTTACCGCAGGACTTTGTTTTAGACAGTTTCTACACTGGGTATAAGAAAAGACCATAAGAAAAATCAAAAGGTATCCACCCATGCTAAAGTTCCACTCACCCTGCTGAAAGTAAGCTGAACTTTGGTGAAATCAGAATTAAGGAGACAGTGATCCAATTTTTCAAACAGGTTATTTCTGATTGGCATATTGATGTCCTCTCTGCCTTCATCTTTATATTAAGAGGTAGACAGAAGTAATACGATGTGAACCCCTTATGTTCCTATTGTTCTGTGTCCCTATCCCTGCCTTACAAGGCCAACTGCTTTGAAATAACCTATCTCCTTTCATTTTTGTTTCTTGTTTCTGTAGCATTTTTGTGTCTATAAAGCCAGACTCCCCTATCCTCATTTTATGGAATGAAGTGTTGACTGATTCTAAACTAAAAATAAAGGCAGATAAATCTTTAAACTGCATTGTTGCAATTTTGCTTTGACATTAAAATGCAGACTTGTGCTCCAATGCAGCTGGTCATCCAGTCCAACCCCACCACATCAGGAAACAGGGTGAAGCACGCCAAGCATCCTTGTGTGTTCGCTACTTCGGTTTTGCACATTTTCCCTGAGTTTTGGTAGTAGTGCTCAAAGATGAGTGGCATCCCTGCTCCCAGGAGGGCTTGTAAGACAGTAGGAGGGTGCCCTCCCCAGCTCCTAATTTAGCAGATCTAAGCACCTCCATTTCTAACTAGTTCCCAGGTGATCAGGGATGCTGTCATTCTGGGGACTAGGTTTTTGAGAACTTACACCACCTAAAAAAGAAGAAAGAAACTATGGTTGGAAGTGAGTTAAGATTATAAAGTTGGTAAGACACTGTGTAGGCCCACTCTTCCATTCAGATGGCTTTGCAGCTTTAGGAGGAAACAGGAAGTCAAAGAGTGGAAATGTTCCTTCTTCATGCAATCTCTCCCTCTCTTCTCTAACACAACCCAACTCAATCTCTAAGTTGGTATTCAGTAATGATCTCAATTTCAAGACCTTTTTATACAAAATAAGATAGGATTTTTAAATATCATGCAATCCTTTCAAATATCATGTAATAAGCAATGCTATCACTCAACCCATGTAGTTTTCTAAAAGAAATGAAGACAGACTTTGATATTCTCAAACCCATGGACACAGCTACTGTTCCCTGTGTCCAGAATATATCCTTCTGCTTTTTATTTTCATGTACTAAACTCCTACTCATCTTTCAAAATATTTTTAGAAATAATTTTCTCTCTATATCCTTCCTAGATTCTCTCTAACCAAAATGAATTAAACATTCTATTCTACTTCTCTTTTTTTTTTGGCAGTAGTGGGGATTCTACTTCTCTACCCTGCGCTTTCTTCTACAGATGCAATTCACACAGTGAATTCAACTTATAATCTTTACCTATTTGACATCCTTGATAAATGGAAAGCAGCTGTTTGCCTCCCTAATGGATGGTAACCACTCAAGGGCACTTTCTGTTGTCCCCAGTACCACCCATAGCATCCTCACTTAACAGACACACAATAATTATTTGTGGATCTGAACTGAATGGTGGACTTAGAATCATGCAGAAAGTAAGTGCCTGATTTAATAGGCTTGGTTATTTGCTTTTCCCTGGAGATATCCATTTATTCCTAAGTCACTGTGGACAAAAGATTAGAATAAAGTGGAGTGTAATAAACTCATGGTCTGACAAGTGATACCCATAGGGAAGAATGTGGCAAATTACCAAGAAAAAGTGCTAAACAATGGTGGCACTACAGAAGGGTGGTGGCATCTTGGTGATATCTCCATGAGAAAGAGAACTGTAATGAATTTCTGTTTAAAATATGATAGTTACTGTATGACTAAATTATAGTCAGGTATTTTAGACAGAGATGCCTATAACAAAATATATAAACGTAGTCCAAAGTTAAAAGGAAGTCTGACTGCTAAGAAAGGAAGTGCAGTTATCAGGAAGACTCACCCATGTGGAACATCTCATTATCTGATAATGGGAGATGAATAATGCATTCCTGTACATTTTCCCCAGGTCCCCCATATTCTCCCTTCCCAAACTCTCTGCCAATCTGACTTCACAGATGAAAGTGCCTGAAGCTGAATTGGATCTACTCTGTTTGGTTCTAAATGCTAAATGAGAGAGAAAAGGTATTAATATGGGAGCCACCATCCAATCACCTTTGCATCCTTGCCCATCTTGGTCCAAGTCCCAGGGACAATGGAGTGCTAGTGGAGGGGAAGCTGGCCTGCCACTGGACTCAATGGGAAGGGTTGGACCCTGCTGGGACTTTCTAGCTTACACAGGTTATAGAAAAGGAGAATATGCTAAGTCCCAAATTTTAGATTGTGTGTGTGTGTGTGTGTGTGTGTGTGTGTGTGTGTGTATGTGTGTGTGTGCATGTGTGTGTGTGCATGTGCGTGTGCATGTGTGTGTGTGCGTGTGTGTGTGTGTGTGTGTGTGTTTTGTGCGTGTGGTACTGGAGATGAAAACCAAGGCCTTTACCCCTAGCTACAGCCCCCACCCATTTTTTAAATTTGGAGACAACTTCTCCCCAGGTAGGCCAGGCTAAGCTTAAAATTGTGATCCTCCTGCCTCAGGCCCTCAAAATACTGGGATTACAGGTCTATACTATGATCCCTGGTGAAGTCAAGATTATCAAACTTGAAAATGAAACAAATGGCTCCAAATTCCATTCTGACTGACAAATATCAGTCCAATTTTCTTGGCTCCAAGTCAGACTTCCATCCCAGCCATCAAACTGTGTTTTTAAAGCTGATCTAGTTTAATTGAAGTAAAAACTAGGCCAAAGATACAGTCTTTTGTTGGCTCCTGCTTCACCCCAAAGGTATGAGCCCACTATTTGCTCTTCCACACTGTGTCTAAGGGAAGTCTCTCAGGGACAGGACCAGCCTTGGGACAAGCAGCAAAGAAACTGTTTCCAACAAGTTATTTTCAAAGGAATCAGAAGTCAGCTCCCTCCAGATCATAAAGGACATACTCAGTAAGATTCTCTATGTCATGCTGGGTATAGTGGGCCATGCCTGTAATTCCAGCACTCAGAAGGTGTAAACAAGAAGATTATCATGAGTTCAAGGCTAGCCTAGGCTACATAGTGAGTTCAAGTCCAGCCTGAGGCACACAGGGAGACACTGCTTTAAAAACTGCCTTGGTTACTTTTCTCTGGTTGCTAAGAGAAAATAACTGATGCCCAAAATGAAGGAAGGAAAGGTTTATTTAGCTCACAGTTTGTGGAGGTTTCAGTCCACACTTGGCTGGCTCAGAAGCAGAGTGGTACATGGCAGAGGGCAAACATTCATAGTGACAGAAAACAGCAAAAGTAACAAGAGCAAAAAGGAGGAGCAGCAGCAAGCAGCCTCTTTCCTTCCCTTACATTGTATGCAAACTACCTGCCCCAGGGGAGGTGTAGCACTCATATCCATGATTCCAACATTAGACCATGAATCAGTCATAAACTCTAGAAGCCTGCCAAGAGACTGCATGTGGTTTTGGGGGGACACTCAGATATAAGCCATAACAAAAGCAAAAAATAAAAACAAAACAAACATTCACTGTTTCAGGAGATGCTCATTGACTGGTCACCACAGAGAAGACCTGGCTTAGATTCAGTGGGGTTTTCTGCCCTGCTCTGCCAACCCACCTGCTGACATGTCAGCTGACAGCATCCCCTCTCCACATTGTCACACTGGAAGTCTTTAGTCTCATACTGAAGTCATAATTCACAAATGCAATGGTTTAGATTTGGCTTGAGTGTGTTCCCTGAGACTTGTGCATTGCATGCTGGGATCCCAGTGTGGGAATGTTGAAGCTGTGGAGCCTTTAAGAGGTGTGGCCCAATGGGAGGTGATTAGCTTATTAGGCATTGCCCTCAGAGGGGTCATTGCTGTTCTCACAGAGTGGATTAGTTTTAGGGAGAATGGGTTGTAATGAGCAAGATTAGCTCCTCTGACCTCTCTCCAGCTTGTCAGTTCATGGTGTGATCTCTTTTACATGCACCCTGGCGATGGTGATGCCCCCCATCAGGAGAGCCTCGTCAGATCAAGAGGATGCCCACAACACACAAACCTTTCTCCATAAATTACTGAGCCTCTGGTATTTTGTTACAGTGACACAAAATGGACTCAATTTCCAAACATCTGAAGCTTGAACTTAAGAGTTTGTCCAGTACAAAGGAATACCCCATAAATTCTTTTCCCATATGCACATATTACTAACACACTGAGCATCTTGTTCACTGGGAAAGGTTTCCACTAAAAGTGTAAGAAAGAAAAAGAAATAAGCTTTTTTCCTTAAGCTCTTTGACTAAGATTATTGATTAGAGAAAGTATTTCTATCCTGGATGTTTTCTGTGAACTGCTAGTTTGTCCATGTTGATAATGACACTGTTCACAATACAGGTCCTTCAGAGTTACTCAGCAAGGAAGCCCATAATGTCCGATGATCCATAAAAATGGTAGAATCATTGGAGAGTCAACCCCAGCGCAACCAATTTGAAAGACTATGGGACCAAAACTGTAATTTCCACAGAATCCTGTCTCATGTATCTGCTTGACTTACTTGAAATAAAAGTATAAGACTAGGGGAAATCATCACACCTATCTTAACTTCTATGTGCAGCAGTGGTGTAATCTCCAGAACAGCTATTAAACTCTCCTGACTGACAAATCCACAGTCTGATGAAGGGAAGGGTGGGAAGAAGGTGGCTGAACTTCCCAAACTAAGATCCTCAGTATCCAGGCCCCCTCATACATCCCAGTAACAGAGCACTGGGACTGCTGTGTGTAACATTATGTATGAGCTGCTGTAAACTGAGATAATTAAAAGGTGGTCCCTTCATGAGAAGAATATAAAGGACTTTGAGAACTATATCCAAATGTCCCTTATTCTAATAAGGTTACAGCTAATAATTAGAGGACCATGTATACAGTGGAGTGGACAAAATATCACTTCTACAAAACACAGGCTTCACTTGATTTTTCTTCTGGGATTGCAGCCTGTGTTAGTAGTTTATCACTGCAACAAAACACTGGAATAATCACCTTTTCAGAAGGAAAAGTTAAGTTTGGCTTACAGTTTCAAGGGGTTCAGTTTGTGCTAGGTTCACTTTGTTGCTTTCAGGTCTGGGATAACACACTGCAGCAGAAGTTTCTGGTAAAGAAATACTGCTCACCTCGTGGCAGTCACCAAGCAGTGAGAGAGAGGAAGGGGTCAGGGTTGCAATATTTGCCTAAAAGGCACAGACGCTGTGACATCATGTCTTCCCACATGGCTATGCCTCTTAGAAGTCCTGTCACCTCCCAGGAGCTCTGCATACCAGTAAGCAAACCTTTCATTTGGGGGCTGGGAGACAGTTAACCAGCCCCATAGCACAGGCCTGTCCAAAGGTCACTAAAAGCACTGAGAAACTTTTGAGGTTTTGTATTGACTTATGGAATCATAAAATTTTGGAACTGAAAAGAATACGAGAAATCACCTAGTGACTCAATGCCCATACAATACAAAAGAAGAAATCAGGATCCAGAGACAGGACACTTGTACAAGGTCACATGTACAAGAAAGTATGTGGGATCTAACACCTTTCCCCAGTCTCTAGTAGCTAAACAGAAATGCCCTAGCAATGTGGAAAGGACAGATAGCTCTTCTAAGTTTCAAAGAGTGGATTTGAAATTCACAAACTTGCATTTCCCACCAGCATTAAGATGAAGTTAAGAGCCTGTGCTTCTTATTCCATGAGTATACACACTGAGCAGGCCATGTTGACCGTATCCCTGAGACCATCCCGTCAATTGACCATCCATTATGTTTTATGGCTAGTCCTGATATTAAATTCACCCATTCTAAGCATTGCTGGAAAGGAAAAGTGTGACTGGAGTTGGACTCGGGTTCTTGCAGGGTATCTTAGGTATCGCTTTTCCTCTAAACTCTCCTAAACCTGGAGTTTTACCCTCTTGAAGGTAGGGGTCCTCCTTTTGTAAACATCCTCATCCTGTGCAAGAGAAGGGCACAAAGATAGTGTGAGTGCTGCCCCCACCCCAGGGTAGGCAGCCCGCATACAACATAAGGGAGAGAAAGGGGCATGCTTCCTTCTCTTTTTCTCTGTTGAATTTGCTGTCTTCTGCTGTCTTGAAGTGCTGCCCCTCACCCATGCCACCCTGCCTTGGAGCCAACTGAGTATGGACTGAAGGGAAAGAGGTCTGATTGGGTATTTCCCAGTGTCTACACTCCCAGGTTAAAAATGAGTCAGTGATACTGAGGTATGGAAAAATATATTTTCAAAAGGCCTATTCTTATCCTTCTCCACATGGTATCAGTTAAAAGAATAGAGATCCAACAATAAAATAATATAGTACAAAGTTTTCCCTTTTTATCATTGTCACAATTGTTTTTGCCACATTAGATCTGTGGGAGCTAGAAAGCTATTGAGATTCAGTTCCTGGATGACCTGGTTGAGAGTGGTGGATTCTGAGGCCTTTTTTCCTCAAGCAAGGAAAGACAAGGGATATCGCATCTCTTAGAAATAAGCTAAAGAAGTATCTGCATAAGTTAAGCTACATGGAAATAGGATTTTAGGACTCTGGAAAAGATCCACACGTTGCCGGTGATGCCTGGTCACAGGATGCTGCCTGGCTCCCAAGCTCTCTGCTCTTATAAAGCAGATGTTTGATGGTACTTGGAATACTATTCCATCTTCAGTGGGCTGAAAAATTGGGAGAAGTATCTCTGATGCCTGACCCAATCGACATCCTTTACTTTATTAAAAATCCATTTGAACATTCAAACTTTTAAGAAAACCCTTCTTGGTTAACATTGCCTAATTCATGGCATTCGTTAAATTATGTCTTGACATTTACTAAACACCTTCCTCATTTTAGACACTGTGCCAAGCACTGAGGAGATAAAGACAAATAAGTTTGTATTCCTACACTGAGTGATTTGTAGGAAGAAAATGTACTAAGCACACAGGAGGTAATGGGCCTTCTAACAGGTGTGATACGTACCAGGAGAGTCTGGACAATCTTCATAGAGAGCTCACATTATGCCTTTTTCAGTGGTACTTACAAATAACTAACTTTAATTTATTATTTTAAAATCCCCACTCAGGTTTCTCTTTTAAAGACATTATCTTTCTATTTAGGCAAATCCACAGGTTTGGTTCCTACTACAATGCTGGATGTACAAGTTGCTAAAAGGGGTCGGTGAGGAGCTCTCTGCTCTGGCTCCTGCTTCTCTGATGTTTCCTCCTCATTGAGTCTACTCCTCCCTTCTCTATGTTTAAACCATCCTTAACTTCTCATGGCCAGCGCACACTCTTCTTCCCCATAAAGCCCTTTGTGAGCATTCCAGCCCATATTTACTACTCAGTTTACTAATGAATTTTAGTGGTTATTGAGCCAGTAACATGAATAATAAAAATATCATCAAATGAACCTCTGTAGTATATGAATTCATTTGTATGAATCATACCACTTGATTCTCTTGTTCTCATAATACACCGTTTCAGACTGTATACTTCTCATTTTACAAACTAAAAATTGAAACACAGATAATAATAAACAAAAACAGAATCTAACCGCCAGTGACTGTTCTAAATCACAAGAGAATGGCTAACCCAGAAGCTAAGGTCCTGTCTTTAGATTATTATTTCCCATGATCCTAGTTGACTATTATCTAACTGCTGAGTTCTGCCTCTTCAACCAGAACATTTACTTCTAAGGGAATGATGAGATAAGAACTGTGAGACCCAGGTCCTTATCCTGCCCCCTGTTACCCCCATCCCAGAGCCCATTCCTTGTGGGTCACAGGTGAGTGGTGAACTAAGGACTCTGCTTGCCATTTCAGATTCAGTCAGTGATCCACAAAATGGTGGCTTTTATTTACATTTAGTTGAGAAGTGGAAGGGAAAAAGGGGAGAACTAAGATGACAAGACAAGTGGGAAGTGAAATGGGGAGACAGTCAAAGGGCTAGAGAAGAAAGGAGTGAGAAAGACAGAGAGACAAGGGGCGAGAAAAGAGGCAGAGAGGGAACAAAAGGGGGGGAGGAGAGAGCAGTGTTGTCTGTCTCCCCTGCCAAATCCATCTCAGGCCGTGAAAGGAAACAGACCTGCAGAGCACCAGGCAAGCGCTCCAAGGTTATGGGTAATAATTGATGTTTTTGTGGGGCAAAAGGGAAAAGGAGGGGTTGAAGATGAAAGAAGTCAGGAGGGAGATGGAAAAGTTTTCAGGGTCACAGGATACATTTATCAGAAGCTTTTAAAGAAGTGTTTAAGAGCAGCTAAGCGGTTGCTATGGAAATAGGTAAAAGCTAATCCATTATCTGCAACCTCTAGATGCCACCAGCTTGCCGCTGGGGGGCATTCCGCTTTTTATTAGTATTTCTTTTTCTTTTCTCTCTTCTATTTTTTCCCCTATGCAAACACTACTGGAATTATGAAAAACAAATTAATAGAAGCTGAAGGAAAGGGAATTCGACTCCTTCAGAGATTATATTAACACATGAGGGAACCTTCACCCTATGTGTCAACTCGTAAAGAGAGGGGAGATTATTTCTGGGAGATAAATGAAAAGAAAACAACAATATGTGAACACCTGGAGGGATAAATGTCCTGCTCCTCCTGGAGCCACTCCCGTCCTTGGCTGCATGTCTGAAGTTTGCTCTGAAACCCACAGAATTCAGTGTGAGTCTCCTCATTTTAAGCCCAGACTATGACCCTTGATAGGAGCCATTTCAGAGGCTTTGGAGCCTCAGAAAGGAAGCGATAGAAGCCATTTTACAGGTATTTTTCGCTTCACAGGAAGCTATGATTTAGCTCTAGGTTCGCTCAGAAACAAAGCTATGTAAAGCTAGGGTAGTTCGCCACAAATACACTTACATGAGACACAGAATCTAATCATAGATGTTTCCCACATGTGTATTTGTGGGCAATGCTGAACTGTCAGTTACACTGGTGCCATTGTTATCCCAAGGTCTCTCCTCATAGTCATTCTTACCTCCCCCATTTTCTAGCTAATGTGAATCTCTCCTGCAGTTTGGGGTCAGTAGCTGGGATTCCCCACAGGCAACCCTTAGACCTTGGTTACCTTTTCCTATTTGCCTATATGTAAATGCATAGCCCTTGCAGTTTTAGAAAGCTCTTAGTAATATCAAAACTCGGAATCTAATACCTATTTTTCATTCATTTGAACCCTGAGTCATTTTTCTGGATTCCTATTCATTCTGAACCCTGGAAGTCCATTTAGTCTTCTCTTTACTTTAAATTCCACACTGAGCTTGTACTCATTATAGAAAATGATTCCTTTTTCTTCATTCATCTTCCTGTCCCCAGCCATGATCTTAATTGGGAATCTTATCCTTTCTCAGAGTAATTAATGATGTCCCGGCTGTCTGCCTCACGATTTTCCTATTTTACCTACCTCATTGTTAAAACAGCAGAATTCCTAAAATAACAAACAAGGCATTTGTCTGGGTTCTTTAAAATCCTTGACTTGGCCCTCAGCTCATTCATAGCCACCTTAGGATAAGACTATTCACCCCATAATCCCTACTTGCTTCTACAGGCTCTTCTCTTGCCCTGCTTCTGCAGAATGCCTGGGTCCCGGGCTTGTCTACAGCCCCACTAGACAAAGGTTCTTGATGAACAGGACTCTTCAGGGCCGGGGCCAGTGCCTGGGAAAAATAGATGAGCAATAAATATTTTGTTTTGTTTTGTTTTTGCCAGTAGTGGAGATTCATGATTTCACTATGCTAATGGAAGTCAACACACAGCTCATGCTCCAATCCACTGAAAAAATTATTCACAACTAGGGCTTCTCTGCAGAATGAATTCATGCCTGACTTAATCAGTTCTGTGAATTTAAATTCTGAATCATGAGCTCACTTAGAAAGAGACATAACCTGCTAATCACCACATGTAACTCAGTGGTCAATGACAGTATGGGCAAGTAGGACTGTGGGTAGACAAATATATCTATTGACATTAAAATGTAGAACAAATTATGTTCCATTTTGCAGCAGATTTACCTTTGCAATTGAAATCACTGGGCTGTGGAGCCACTAGCCTACTGCTCATGCAGCCACATCCTCAGCAATTCCGTGACAGAAGCAGAGTTAACAAAAGGGTCACACTTGGATTAGACAAAAATGAAGGCTTCCTAGGTTGAAGGGAAATCTTGGGGGAGTTTCGGTGGATTTTCTTTCCCCCGGTCAAGTGTGCAGGAAGAGCTCAGGCTGGGGAGAGAAGGGATGGATGCGCTGCGGGTATAATATGTGTTCTTATTTGAGTACAGGTGATTCCCACTTCAAAATGAGGGCCTGGCGATGTAGACCCCTTAAAATTAAAAAAAAAAAATGAAGCACTGGAAATTGATGCTTTCAGGGCAAGGTCTGTAATTACTTAGAGCTTCTAGAGAAATGACAAATTCAGAAAGTAGGGGCACATAGATTTTCTGTGAAGCACTACTTGGAAACAGGGCTCTTGGAGAACAGGAACCTCGAGTGTGAACAAATCAGGGGTAGGAGGCAGGGGAGTCATTTCGTTGGATGATGCAGGGCTGCAAGGTAAGTGGCTCTTGACATTTACGTGACTTAAAGGGAATCTATTGGTTAAGTTGAAGAACTGTCTTTTTTACTAGTCCAAAACAACCAAAACCAATCTCTGGTTAGAACTGGAAAATGGAACATACATTGATGGCAAAATCCCAAACTGCATTTCTATACTAGTTCTGATACATACATTACACCTTAGGATTCTCCTATGGGTTTAATAGCCCCTTGTGCTTAGTGGCATAACAGGGAAAACCATGGTTTACGGGGCAGAGATTTTCGATGTGGGTGAGTGCTGGGCAGGAAGTTACCCAAGCAGGAAGGATGCTGTCTGGGAGGCCCTGTGGCTGGAAGACACATGCCAGCCTATGGCTGATAAGCAATTTGACTCATGCTGGGCAAATGTTAACACATAGGAAACATTAAAGCCAGAAACAGGCAATGCTCTGATATTATCAGTGGCAGCTCCATGCATTGGAAAATGGTTTTTAGGCTCTGTACACACACTGGTTTTAGTAAGCAGAGGCAGACCTCAGTAAGACCAACAGGCGAGATGGACCTGTCCCCCATGTTCTGGGGGTCAGTTGCTTTGCTGCTTTTCCACAATAAACAGCGAGCACCTGTTTCTTTTCCTCAGTAGCCAACAGCCCTCCTTCTGGCCCTGACTAATTTTTTTCTATTCATTGAGATAAATGCATAGTAACTTTAAGTAATTGTAATGCTCTTCTGAGATACATGTTATTACCCTTATGCTGGAGATCAGATTTATGCAGCCAGTCAATAGCAGGCAGAGAATTTGAAGCCAGGGTGTTTGACCTCAAAGCCTGTGCTCATTAACACTGTTATGCTGTAGGGCAACAAGATGCTATGAAACTTAGAGCACAAAGGATCCACCTTAAATCCGCAACTGTGAGACTAGGGGAAGTGTGTAGTTACCTGATATTTCAAAGTTACCATACCCACCCCTCCCACTTTGAATCAGTTATTTTTTTTAATCAGAATTTCTCCTTTTATCAAAATTTCACCTTCTCCTTTGGGGGACACTTGGAGTTTTATACAAGAATTATGAATGTTTTGGAACTAGATAAAGCAGCAATTGTACAGCATCACAAATTTTTGCTTTAAAATGGTTACTTGTATGAGTTGTTAATTTTTCCTCAATAAATTACTTTTGTTCAACTTATTCTGGGTTCTTCCATGATTAGATTCACCTGATTAAAAATTTTTCCTTTCAGTGTGAATTACCCCTTATGATGTGACTCTGTGGAAGCCAGCTTTATGAGATTACATAAAGCAGTGAAGTACCATTGTTAGCTTCTCCATTATGACAAAACTTCACTGATTTGGCAGTTTTTGAACATGCAAAACTTTCTTAGTGGAGGTAGAGGAGAGATTGCAGAATTTATTCCTAAATGCTGCCGAACCTCCAGAATGCTGTCATCTCCAGTTACAAATGGCCTGGGTAAACAAATGTCACTGTTGGCTACATTCCCATGGAAGCTGGTGATGTGGCAGCAGAGTCATGACTTCCATCAATCCACTAATTCCTCTTGTGGATGGAAAAATTGAGACTCAGAGGTGCAAAAATTCTTGGCATGTATCACACAAAATGTTGATGCTGTACCAGGCCATGGAAGCCAGCTATGCGGATGGGTCTGCAGTCTAGGGTGCCCTTGGGCTGATCACACCTGCTATTGTAACTCATGATTTTTAGGTAATTAGGTTCACAACAGCCAAGATATCCTCATTCTCTTTCTTGACTCTAATGAAATGAAACTCTTCAAAGACAGTTCTTAGGGGATGGGGGTATAGCTCAGTGGCATAAGCGCTTGCCTGGCAAGTGCAAGGTCCTGAGTTCGATCCCTGGTACTGGAAAAAAAAAAAAAAGACAGTTCTTGGCACTTACAGTATCCCAAAACTGTCAAAAGATTCTTCAGTCAAGCTGGAAGCACCAATGGCTTCAATACCAAAGGTCCAGATCTTACTTTAGCATCTCTTTTGAAAAGGTAAACATGTTTTGGTGATTCTTCTCAAATTCTCAGATCTTGGCAAGCACACACCAAATCTCTTAGTGCTTCTGAATCTCTCCATAGTTTTTCCTACACAACCAAGGCTTAATAAATATGGTTTTCTGACTAAATTGTGGAGATTTCCACCTTAAATGTAATTGGTCCACCAGGGAGGCAATCCTACTGCAACCCCTCAGGTCCTCTAACGAGAGTGACAGTCATGGATAAAGTAAGCTCCTGAAGTGATGTAATGTGAAGACATTCATTTGTACTGCTTCTGAGTAAATTTTCCCTGTAATCACAGATCACGGGCTCTGTGGTGTTAAAAAAAAAAAAAAAAAAACACCAATTCTGCTGTCCATAGTTGGGTTTCATATGCTAGGTTAAACATACTAATGTGCTTGGTAGGTTTCAGAGTCCTGGTGGCTGAACAAAATCAGTGGGGTATAATGGACAATGTACATCTGCCTTCTCCATGTCCTATTAATAGGGCCCTATGCACAACAGTACTATTCCTCACTGTAATTCCCTACAATAAGTAGGGAGGTATAATTCCTTACTTTTTCTCTATTATAAAAAGGGGATACTAAGGAAAACTCACCATTTAATGTTGTGCTGAAATTCTACAAAAAAGTGATGAGTTATTTTAAAAACATACTTTTTTGTTCTAACAGTTTACAAGAATGGTGCCCTCACAAAGCAGAAATGGTGTCACTAAGGTGTTTAATGCTGAGATTCTCTGCCTTGTGGAGACCTCTCTGACTGTCTGCTCTCGTATGTACTAGACCTCACTCTAACTCATGTATCCTCTGTCTTGATCCGATTAATATTTTTCCAACACACACATGCATGCTCAGCTTCTCAACTCTGGCCACTTCCCAGATGTGTCCCTCTAAGATTTTCTGTTGACTTCATAGAAATTCCCACATCTGGACCACATTTCCACTAGTCACCGCTCTTGAATGTTATTTTAGGATTGTTGTATATTTCCCCCTCTCCCATTTGACTTTGCTAAATTAATGAGAGCCATAGGAACCAACCTCTCTAATATTCTCTCGCACATTCCTGCCTCAGTTTATCCTTGTTCAGGCCCACCATGGGCTCACCCACGACTTAGCCTGGGAACTCACTGCTACACAGTAAAACTTCAGGTGACTCCAAGACCACCTCAGTATCTGTGACCGACATTTTGCAAGTGACAGATGTTTTGGCATTTAATTCTTTAGATATGTAGAAAAGTAAGGTGATTTTCATTTTAATGTCTTTAATTACATTGCGCAGACACGTTTGTGCTAGTCAGCTTTCTTTTCCTGTGCCAAAATACCTGAGAACATGAATTGTAAGGAGAAAGGGTTTGTTTTTGCTTCACTGTTTCAAAAGTCTCAGTCTGTGGCTGGTCAGCTCCATGGATAAGGGCCGGCGGTGAGGTGACGTGTGCGGGAAGGGAGTGGTAGAGGACAGCTGTTCATATCATGTCAGGAAGCAGAGGGGGAGGGAGGGGCCCAGGGACAAGGTGCACCCTTCCAGTGCACATTTCCAGTGACCTATTGCCTTCCACTGAAGTTTCCACTGCCTCCTAATAGTGCAATCAAATTTTGAATCCACCAGTGGATTAATTCACTGATGAGGTCAGAGTCCTGAAGATTCAGTCCCCTTCTGAAACCCCTCGCCTCTGAACACTGCTGCATGGGAACCAAGCTTTGAAGACATGAACTGTAGGGGATATTTCAGACCCGAACCGTGTTTAACTATCTTTTGTACTAACATCTCTCTTTCATCTCTGTCTGATCAACATATAGCGACCCCCTAATATTGGCCAAGTGTGGTATCAGGCACACAGGTGAAATTAATTCGGAACAATAAATTGAAATCCTTTCTTTTGCTTTATTTAATCCTTTGGTGAACATCTAGTGTCCCAATTGAGACCATGCTATTGTCAGCATGTAATTAGGAAAGCTGAGCTGCCTAATGCAGGGTTTGAAAGTTGAGGTAGTTTGCCCTTTTGAGCGTAGCATAGAGAGGGGAGATGTCTGGGTCCTTAGCTGTTACAACCTCCGTCCCCTCAGCATAGCTCTTTTTATAGATGTTTTAGCCTGTGTCACCCTAAAGTGCAACACAGAGGCAGACAGCTAGAAGACGCTACCTGTCAATAGACTAATTCACTCAGCTAAAGTGTTTCAAATTATCACAGAGATTTAAGGTACAGTCACTTAAAATGTGTGAACTATAGCAAATGAGTTATTCAATGTACATCACCTTTTTGTTGCTGATGTTCCAGATATTTTGATCATGTTGGGTGAAATGGTCAGAAAGAGTCCACAGAAAGCTGAGGTTTTGCTGGGCGGTGCCTCATGTTTCAACTTCTGTTTATTGCTGGGAGATGTTTTGTGTGGAGTTTGGAAACAGGTGCTGTGGAAGGGCAGTGGAGGGAATCCATCCAATCTTAGAAAGTCAGGAGAAGAGCTCTCAGAAATAAAGCATGTCTACATGGAGATGCTTAAATATGTAGGTACTAGAGCAGTGGCACCACCTTGGTGTTGAAGGAAATTGCGTGAGACATGACAAAGAATATTTTATGAAAACTGCCCACCAGGCAGAGAGCAGCCAAAAGGGAGGAGAAAACAAGGTGCACCTGACAACAGCATCAGGGACTACCGAAGGGGTCTGAGCAGGAAGGGAATTTCAAAGTAAGTATATGGCTTGATATACTTGATGGGTTGATATACTATATGGGTTGATATATATGGTAATGGTCATGTTATATACTGCAAGGGCAGAAAAGAATGGCTTCAAAGGAGGAGTGGAATCAGAGAGCAGAATACGGCAGGAAGTCAGGGAACCCTCCCTCTCATCACCTCTTGCCCCTGTTCCTCATGGCATCATTCTTTTTAATGGTAGCAAAGCTTTTTACCACTTCCCAGTTTAGGTGGTGAGAAATGACTATAGCCAGCAGCAACTTAGTGTCCCTGCCCTCGTCAAAAATAGCTGAAATACAGAATAGCTCTGATTTCAGGTTCTGGCTTTGCTCAGGTCAGGTTGTGCCTCTGGTCTGCTAAGCTGTGCCTAGAGCACAGAGTCACATGGAACAAACATGTTTTCTCATTGTACCAGTTAAATAAAATTTTGTGAGAGGTCATGGCCTTGGGCAGGGCACTTGTACTGGATACCACTGACCGAGCCAGTACTAAGTTAAGTCATAGGAACTGCGTTAGACTGGTTGCAGGAAGACCTGTGAACTGCATTAGACTGGTTGCAGGAAGACCTGTGAACTGCGTTAGACTGGTTGGAGGAAGACCTGTGAACTGCATTAGACTGGTTGCAGGAAGACCTGTGGACTATTAACTAATTAATATGTAACCAACTGACTGGTTGGTAGCCTGAGCTGTAACCAATTAAGTTGCTTTCTGTGTCTCACTTTTCTATTTCTATATATATGCTCTCTGATCACATCACTGGCTGGAGTCCTCAGAACCCATGGGTTCTGGGAGCTGCCCAATTTGTGGCTCATGTTTTGTTTCTGTTCTTTGCTCAAGTAACTCCACTTGACATAACTGGCTGAGGAATTTTCTTTTTTACCATAACCAGGTCACAAGGTGAGGAAACTGGGGCCTAATGTGGAGAAGTGTTGAATCTGTTACAAATGTAGAAAACACCATGAGCGGAAGAGACAAGTGGGTATGTTTCTATTGTTGTAAAATACAAACAGTCAAATATGGTTTTGACTCATACCATAAAGCTTATTATATGACTAGAGGGAAGGCCAGATCCTAAAAGACTTTGAAAAATATGTTTAAATAATAGATTTTAATCTTGGGAAAACATTGAGGGGTGGAAAGATGGTTAGGTAATGTATTATTTTTGTTTATTTAAAAGTTGAATTTACACATAGATTAGATCTGACATATCCTTTGGGAAAAAGACCTCTTGCTTTTCTTGAGGGTGGGAGGGATAGAGGCAGAAAACCACAGTCCTAGCTGACAGCTCTGGTCACACGGCACTGGCAGAGGGCCTGGTGCTGTACATAGTAGCACTTGACTCTGGTCAAGCATGCACAATTCCCAGGCAGAATCCTGGGCATGGGCAGCATAATGAAGAGACTGCGAAAAAGAGTGACATGGACATGGATCCCTGAATCAAATAAAGAAAGCTGTTTCCGGTCTTACTTTCCTCACCTTTCTCTCTCTCCTTCTCTCTCTCTGTCTCTGTCTCTTTCTCTCTCTCTATCTCTCTCTCACTCTATCTCGCTCTCATTTTTCTCTCTATGATTAAGCAGTAGGAAAAAAACTAATTCTACTCAGTACTGAAGTGCACTGCAGATGTATGCAAATGCCAAGAGACACAGAAGGATACCAAACCTAACCTAAGGATAACAACATTAATCAAATAATTTCTCCACCAGGAATTCATCCTATGGACATAATCACTGACATATTCTGACTTCTTTATTCAATATTTCTTCTCATATTATTTACGGAAGCAAAAAAGCCCACCCTAAATCCTAGAAGCAATTTATATTTCCATTATTTAGGGACTAGTATATTAATCATCTCCATGGGTGAGAATACTATACAGAAGTTTTGTGGATGTAAAAATACTGAAAGTGTTGCGGGGGAGGCAAATAGCATGGAGAGAGCCCATCATGTCTCTTGTTTTATCATCAGCTCCTCCTCTTCTATAACATTTTGGTATCTACATATACAGTGGTAGCTCAGTTCATAAATTTAATTCTTCCCATGACTCTGGTCAGAAACCAAATTGGACAAGAATGGAATCAAATTCAGTGGTTAGGTTCCATATTAACCTTATGGGGAAATTTGATTCCATTCTCATACAGTGCTTTAGACATGTGACATGAGATCTAACCCCCTAATAATTGTTACCATGTTTAGTTACTGTATGTACAACAGTGTATGGGTCAGATCACTACAGTTTATTCATGTCATTTAACCAGAACTTTATGCCTGTTGATAACTTCATATTTTCCCCTCTTTTTACTTCCTGGCAGCAACTCTTCTAGACTTTGACTTTACTGCTTTAGATACTTTCGGTATTTCATATAGTTGAAATCATGCAGATTTGCTTTTCTGTGTTTGGCTCGTTTCCTTTAGTGTAATGTTCTTGAGATTCACCTATGTTCTTGCATATGGCAGAACTTCATTTCTTTTATCAAAACCAAATCATGTTCAGTCTTATGTATATGCCACATTTTCTTCTTCATTTGTCAATGAACATTTAGTGTGTTTCCATATCTTAGCTGATTTGAGTAGTGCTGCGATGCTCACGGAACTGCTAATGCCTCTTTGAAATGTTAACTTCAATTCTTTTGAATATATGCAGTAGTAGAATTGCTGGATCATAGCAGATGTATTTTCTATTGCTTTGAGGAACTTCAATATTGCTCATTTTCCCATTGTATCTTTTCTCCATAGGTAGGCAAGGCTTCCACATCCTCACCAACACTTATTATGTTCTTACTTTCTCTTTTTCTTTCTTTCTTTCTTTCTTTCTTTCTTTCTTTCTTTCCATCCTAACATGTGACATCTCGCTCTGGTTTTGATTTGTATATTCCTGATGAAGAGCTTTTATAAAATATGTCTGTTTTCTATCTGTCTGTCTTCCTAAGAGGAGTGTCTATTCAAGTTGTGCAATGGTGTGGTAGTGGCTTGTCCCATAGAAGTTCACGTGCTTGAGTCTTGGTCTTCCTTGCACTGATGGGACCTTTAAGAGGTGGCACCTAGCAGAGGGTCATAGGTCCACAGGGTGCTGCTGCCCTCAGCAGAAGATGAAAGTGGCTCTCTATGAACCCTGAATTAGGTCTGATGAAAGAAAGTTCTAAGAAATGAGAATGACCCTGCATCACTCCCTGGCTTTCATGTGCTCTCCCCTTCTTTCAAGCACTTCTGCCATGACTTCATCCACCATGAATCTTCCCAGAGGGGAACAAATTCTCACCTGGTCCTGAACTATGAGATTTCAAACCTGTGCACTCAGTAGGGTGCAGGTATCTATTGCTTTTCTGCATCATTTATTCCTACTCTTATCATTTGCATTTCCATATATCTTACTAAATGTGAGCTTGATTAATTCCACTCCCAACTCCTTCAGGAATAAAATTAAGTTGATTTAAAATATTTTTATCTTTTTTAAAAATAATGCATGTATTCCTCTCATCTTTAGTGCTGCTTTTCCTGCACCCTATCGGACTGCATGTGTTGCATTTCAATCTCATTTTATTAAGGAAGTATCTACTTTTCTTTTTTTGTGTGTGATTCATTTTTACTCAGAAGTGTATTTTTAAACTTTTACATTTCTGTAAAGCTTTAAGTTTTGCTTCTGTCATTGGCATCTGGTTTTATCCCATTGTTGACAGAAAGTACACATGATACAATGTCAACCTTTTATATTTTGTTGAGACTGTTTTTGTAACCTAACATGTAATCCATGCTGGAAAAGATCAAGGTGCACCTGAGGAAACATGCATCTTATTGCTGTTAGGTAAAATATTCTGCATATTTCTGAGATTCATTTGGTCTATGGTATGGATAAAGTGTAGTATTTCTTATCAGTCTTCTCCCTGGATGTTCCATCCAGGATGAAAAGTATCTGTCCCTTCAGTCTGCTTTGTATATTTAGGTGCTCTGATATTAGGTGCATATATATTATAATTATTTTATCTTACTAGTTGGTTATTCCTTGTACTGTCCTGTAATGTCCTTTGTTATTTTTTGTGACAGTTTTTAAAGATAAATCCATATTTTATGCTACAAATATACCTGCTTTCACTCTTTTGCATGGACTATCTTTTTCATTGGTTTGGTTTCAATCTGTGTGTCCTTAAGTCTAATCTAAGTGTATTCTTTTCAGTTAGTCTTTTTAAACATCCACTAAACCTTACAATTTGTTTTTATTGGTGAGTTCAATCCATTTAGATTTAACATAATTATTGATAGCAAGGGGTTATTATTGCCATTTCATTATTGTTTTCTTTTCATCTTAGTTGTATCATATTATCCTCCTTTGCTATCTTCCTTAGTGTTTTTGTATCTGTGTACTTGGCTTTCTTTTGGTTTTTCTTTTGTGCAAGTTATGCAGATTTTGCCTCTGTTTACTTTGTAGCTTATATAATATATACATACAACCCAAATGTAACACTCTAAGTTGATAATTTACTTTCAAATCATATGCAAAAACTTCACAACTTAATCATTTCCCCTTTATGCTATTATCATAATTTACAATATTAAGTCATATATCATTGGATAATATGTATATGTAAGCATGTATTTAGCATAATTGTTTTAATAGTTGTATCTTTTAACTATTATGATTTAATTATGGTGATTTACTTGCCTGCATTGCACGTTTGTGCGTATTTTTACCTCTTTGTGTAACTCTGGGAATCTGGGATTTAGACATCCATTTCCTTTGGATCTGGTATTTTATCACTGTAGTGGCTTTACAAAGCCTTATGTTCCTTTCGCTTCTCCTTGAACTGCTAGAGTGCATATGCTCGCCCACTTGATTGTGTCCCATCAGGCTCCTAAGCTTGTCTTTACTTTTTTGTTAACACTCTGCTCCCCTGATTGAATCCTTCCAGTGGTCTGTCTGAGTTTGCTGAACCCTCTTCTGCTGTCCACTATTGAACTTCATTAGTTGAGTTTTTAAGTCACTTGTGTTTTTCAGCTTCTTAACTTACATTGACATTCTAAACATATTTTGTGCTTCTTTTCCAAAATTTCTACTTTGTTCATCCATCCTACTGACCTTGATCTGTGTCTGCATGATAATTATTTTTAAATTTTATGTCTGATAGATTATATAATCCTGTATTCTTAAGGTCAGTTCCTGTAGATTCATATTGCTCCTTCATTTGAAACATATTTTCTCACTCCTTCACACTTCGTGTTGGTGCCTCAAGTCAGACCGGGCATATTACCCAGTCTTCACTGACTAGCCTTTTATAGGGAAGTATCCCCACCACTCAGCCCAGAGATTACAGTACCCACTACCAACTCTTTCCAGCCTCAGCAAGTAGACAGCAACTGGCTTTTCTGGCTTGCTCCGTGGTGAGCCAAGGGAGGGAGCACAGAATTCGTTTTGGTTTTGTTTCTAATAATGCTCTAAAATATGTTTAACACCACAGTAAAGTTTGATTGAATGATGCCATCAGCATGATACTGAGCTACAGTGAACCTGTCTAAGATGGCAGTCCTGAGGTAAGTCTTCTGGAGGAGTCCACTTACAAATGTTGGGAGCTGAATGCACTAACCAATCCCTGTCTCCTCCTGAGAGAAGCCAGGAGTTTAGTGACCTCTCTCTTATTGAATGGCCCTGTACCTGAGGCAGGAAGGGACTCTGTTAGAAGGGTACCCTGAACCTCTCTGCAGTGAGTCTGGTTTTGCAGTTGTCCTGTTTACAGGGGCTTTGCTTTTTATTTGTAAACTTTCACCAAGGGAATTTGTCAGTTAATTGCTGCTGAGTTGGTGAGTTTGTTGGGGGAAAGATGATTCAGAGCTGCCTACCCCACCATTGTACTGATTTTACTTTCTTGTTCCTTATATTAGGAAGAGACTAAGCAAATTGTCAATAATTGCCTATTCTAGAAATGATAAGTAAAAGTATTTTAAAATATTACCTTCAATATACTTCAATTTTTAACTTTTCAAAATGTTTTATGAAACTATTACTTAATAGTGTGATCACAATTCACTATATCTGCATGCCCATACATTCATAAACATACATAGCAGACTGGGTCCACATAATATATATCAAACATTAAAAGTAATTCTTCCATTGCTTTAGCATATAAAACACAGCCACACCAATGAGTATCCCACTAAGAGGATACTGAAGTACCCAGAACAGAAAATTATGAATTATTTTAGTCCATTTTTCAATTGTCTAATGATCTCAAGGAAAAGGAGCAGAATTGAGCAATTTCCCCAGCTGGAGGACCATCTTAATAAACACCATCTTAGTAAACACCATGTAAGCTATTCAAATTGCAATTAGTTACATAAATAGCCACATTAATTGCTGAGTAAACCTGTATGCTATCAACCCATAGTATAGTGCTCATTCTCTTTGATTCTCTCTCTCTCTCAAGACTTGACCATTTGACCCCAGTCTTAATGCTCAGGAAGGGATATCCTTGACTGAATCAGTCATTCACAAGGTTATACAAATACCAGTGCATGCCAGGTGATCAAATGAATAATGTCCCCTGAGACTCCAAGATTTTATTCTTCACATAGAAGCACATATGAAAGATGCATTGAAGAAATAAATATGTAACTTAATATTTGCATTTTACCCTGTCTTATAAAAGTGGGCTTTCTAATATCTACAACTTATGCATGCAACAATGCCTCTTCAGTTTGCATTTGTGGGCTTTCAGCATGAATTAATTACACTAACTTCCACATGCAAATTCCCAGCTCATTTAGCTTTTACTGTGATGTCTTCAGTGTTTGTTTACAAGTGCAATTAGAGAATCTTATTTTCAAAATTGAGTTTGCTGGGTTAAAAGTACAATCTCCAGCCAGTGTTTGGAGTCTACAAAGCATGTGGGAGGGGGCTCACTGCAGCAAAAGCCTGAAAGAAAACAAAAGTAGTAAATTCTACCAGAAGCAGAATAGAGTGTTTGGGGGCTGGGGGTATAGCTCAGTGGCATAAGCGCTTGCCTGTCAAGTGCAAGGTCCTGAGTTCGATCCCCGGTACCGGAAAAAAAAAAAAAAAAGAGAATAGAGTGTTCTGTATCCATCATTCAGCAAAAGCTGGAAAAAAATTAAAAATAATAAAAATTAAGAACAACTTCTGTTTAATTCTGAAGTCTTAATGCTATCTGGTCTGTCTTTCTAGAGCTTTGCAACAAAATGCTTTTGTCCACAACTTGTTTTCATTTTAAGGTAGGACAGTCTCAAATCCTTAGTAATGTATAAGCTGTCCTTGTTCAATGTAATATATTAAACAGTTCACTAGGCTGACAGTTGTTCCAAATACTAAAAATAAAATTGTACCAGCAGCTCTGCCGGTCTTTGTGACAAAGCAATACAGATGATTTTTGAATAAAGAAAACAATAGTGTTCATCTGAGCTTGCTAACAACACCCAGCGACACATGCTGCTGTACAGTACTCTGACTCTATCTCAAACACCCATTAGGGAGAATTATCATATACAATGTTACATATTCAAGAACTAACAACAATTGATGCATGGCTGGAATAAAACAAGATAGTGAAGTCACACTTGTGTTTTACCCTGTAGAGATTACTCTACAGCCTTAATTTGTGCTCTTCCTTGAAACAACAAGCCCCAATCCCCACCCCACTGCATTGGAATAAAAAGCAGCTGCAAAATTTTAAGTAACAAAATGCATCACTTATTTGTAAAAGGATAACAAAAGCTTAAAGTCAACCTTGACTTTATCTTTGCCTCAGTTCATTGTGAATGGTAAGAATTAAGTAGGATCCTGTAGTAATGAAACAAGTCACAGTGTCATAAGTGCTGTCAAACTGTCTGTCTTCTCTGACTCCTCTTCCAGTCAACAGCTCCTGTGCACCTCCTACAAAGTGGTAAGCACTGTGATTTCCCCTGGAAGAGTCTTGTCCTCCCAACCACCTGTTGTAAATCCACACCCCTCCATGCCTTGCTGCACTCTGTCAGGGTGACAAGTTGCACAAAGGAGAGAGGGCAATAGGCATGTATGGTGGGAATGATGAGGAATTCTGGATGGAGTGGGCATGGGCTCACATTAGTGATGGTTCTCTGGCATGGTGATGATAAAGAGACATTTTACGAGCAACTGGAGTGTAGCAGGAACTGTCTAAAAACACCTTGACGGAATGCTCTTTGGAGACCACAGGCTTTTCCTGCTCAGAGTCTCAGAGACACAGCATTCTCCCATCCCCAAAGGTTGCAGAGTCTGAAGAATTAATTTGGACTCCTCCCATTAAGAGCTTTTGCTCAGTACAGTGGCACAGGGGGATGAGCTGATCTGAAGGAGACAATCAAGCTCTGATAGACTGAGACATGCTGAAGACAGAGTTGAATCTCAGCAGTCTAATGGGCCCAGTGAGGCAGTAAATTTCACAGCAACTTGACACATTAATATAGAAGTACAGTCTGTTATATCAAAGGGAGATTGTCTTAGTCCTTATGGGGAAACCAGCAATCCAAAAATGAAAAGTGTGTTCTGGTGACTTGTGAAAAATGTAGTTAACTCTGAGAGCAGAGGGACAGAGACTTCTACCTTCCCTGGCTGGAGTCCTCAGCAAGGGCAGACTTGGGAGCTGCTGCAGATCCTGTGGCCCAGGTACAACTGCTCTCTCCCTCTCTCCCTTGAAATCTTGCCATCTCTGAAGCCAGCAAACCAGCTTCTACTTGGTCTCATAAGACAACATATGCCCTCTTTTTCTAATGTTCTGTTTTTCATTATGTATTTGTCCCACTGTAGCTGGTTAAAGAATTTTTCTGTACCACTCCATAGGGAGAAAAAAAACTTTAATTATTCAATAATAAGGAGGCATTTTGGTAAATTGCAGTCTATCCACAGGATTAAATATGATGAATGGTTGAATGATCATTATGCAGATTAAATAGAAAAAGCATGAGTTATATTTATGATTAAATGTTCAGTAAAATGCAGACTACAACACTGTCAGAATAGATGTGAAACTATCAATTCATAGCAGTCAGGACTGGAAAATAAAATGTGAGGAGGGAGACAGTTCTATGTAGTATGTAGACTTGTTTTTAATTTTTCAAGTGCCATTAGCATTGTTGTAAGGATACATTTTGAATAAACAGGAGTTAATTTATTAATACTTTTTGCTTTTCTTGCTTGGTCATTATCTAATATACTACATTTACCAAACACATTTAATTTCCCCCCATAACTAGAGCTGGAGTACACCTGGAGAGAAATCACTTTAATTCTTAGGTCTATGGTTCAAGCCGTTTTACCTTCACATCAGTACTTTTCAATGTTTCCAAGAATAAACCTGGTCTTTGTGTAACAAAAAGTTCATTTAGCCAAATCAATGTACACTACTCTATGAGAGTTAGCTCCATAGGGGATCTTTCCATCATTCCGTTTTATTTCATTTTGGTTTTGTTTCTAATAATGCTCTAAAATATGTTTAACACCACGGTAAAGTTTGATTGAATGATGCCATCAGCGTGACATCTTGGGGATTTGAGAACAGTCCAAGGCAGGGCTGTATGTATTCTGGAGGAGGGTCTCCATGACAACATGTCTGGAAGGACAGCATTTCGAGTCTTTGAAATAAATAGCCCTTTAATGTCTATTACAATCAAAATAGAGAACAGTGAGTAGGACTTACTTTGATTCTGAGAAATGTGATTCTTTGTACCAAGAATTCTGCGATAACTTCTGTAGATCATCACAGAGATGAAGGAGCACTTCCATATTTATATGGTTGTATAGTGATTTTATTATTTATGCTGGATATCCAACTATATTTCACCCTCGAATACAGCCAAACTTTATACAACTTAGCTAATCAGAATTCACCACATCCCACCCCCTTTGTCCATGTTCACTTCTAGTCTGATCATCAAGGTTACAGCCCTACTCCCAATCTATACTTTGATTTGTTGGTAATTGTGTATGCAGGTCCATGTATTTCAAACACAGTCTGCAGGAGGAGGAAGAACTGTGTCTCATGTACTCTATTTTCATTCAGGTACTGCAGACTGTTTTGAAATCTAAGTTATTTTACCGAACTCTGTGCCTTGGCAGTGAGGGCGGAGCAGGGTGCTGAGCAGAGGGGAGAGCTCAGCTCCTAACCTGTCCCCGCTCCCTAGCACTTAAGGTTGCTCACGGACTAAACAAAGCCCACAGGGTTCTGATGCATAATCTGAACTGGAGGGAGTTGTATGGAGAGAACAGCTTCTTTTTGTGCTAAAAACAGTCCTGAATCTGCTTGTCTGAGGTGAGGTCCAGGGTAGATAATGGCTTTGAGGAATCCTCTGCAGCCCTACTGGATTTCCCATTTCATGGGAAGAAAATCTGCAGCCCTCCAGGTATTTTTATAAAGACAGCCTCTGGTGCATGATGAGAACTGCCTCACCCCACCCCCAAAGGTATGCATAAAGCTGTGAGTAATCAACTCACAATCCATCTCCGAGTGAAGGAAACTGGCCTTAGATTCGTCATGAATAAGTTACCCCACATTACCCATTCCTCAGAGGGTCAGACCCATCCAAGCTAGATAAAATGGAAAGAAATGGTGTGGAAGATGTGTGTGTGTGTGTGTGTGTGTGTGTGTGTGTGTGTGTGTGTGTGGAGACAGAGGAAGAGAGAGAAAGAGAGAGAAGGAAGAGAGAGAGAGAGAGAGAGAGAGAGAGAGAAGAGCAAGTAAAAGGACATGATAGAGAATCCCATCAAGAACTGCAAATTAGACTGATGCTCCATAATTTCCACTATTGTACAAATTTACAAAGTTCATTCAAAGAAGCTTGTACCAATATAGTAACATTAAAATGAAGATTACAGATGTAAGTAAACAAGCTGAAGGCCAGTGTACCTACAGAAAATACATACCAACTACTGGAGAACAGGCTTTGCTAAAAATCAAAATGTTAACGGAACAGAAAAGTTCAAATGATCCTTGTAATGCAAACAACGCTAACAGCAACAAAAATACATGGATCAAAGTTCTATAGTTAGAAAGCTACTAACACAAAAGGCAGGCGATGATTACAGTAATGTTAGTTGGATTCTATAATATTCAACTAAACAAATGAAAATATGGGGTATTTTCAAAGATGAAGCATAACAAAATTTTCACCAGAATGAAGGAAGAATGGAATCTGAATATTGGAAGACACACTGGGTTCCAAAATATCTACTGTATACATAAAGTAGTCAATCCTGAGACCTTCTTTTCATTTAAGTAACAGATTTCTGTTGTTTTTTTTTTGTTTTTGTTTTTGTTTTTTGGTACTAGGAATTGAACTCAGGAACTTGTGCTTGACAGGCAGGGGCTTGTGCTGCCAAATGATATCCTCGGCCCATAAATAATGGATTTCCAAGATCAAAAAAGTAATTTTCTAATTATCTAAACAGTAAAGCAAATTATCTCCAAGAGGAAAATAATCAAAATGACCTCAGACTTTTTCCACAGTAATAGTCAATGCAAAGTCAGTGGGATAATATCTTCAAAGTTCTACAAAATAGCATATTTGATCCAACATTACTATACTCAACCTGGTCCTTGTGGTTCACCCATAACATAAGCATTTTCAAATAAGAAACAATCCATAGAATACAGTATCTATGAACAGAACCCTACATGGTAAAAAGAAATTAGTTAATTAATTCATAAATCAAAATACTGTAAGTGTCTTGACAATGGAGGAGATGTAAACAGGAGTAAGGCTAGTTAAAATAGCTATGAAAAATTATGGCTGGGGAACAGAGTAAACATTTACATATATATAAATGCCTGATATATAAAGACAATATAATCAAAGATATAAAGTGGCAGAAGGAGAGGAAGATGGGATAAAATGTAAATACAATAATCTGGCCACCCATGGTGGTATACACCTGTAATCCCAGCACTCAGGAGACTGAGGCAGGAGAATTGCATTGGGTTCAAGGCCAGCCTAGACTACATAGTGAGTTCAAAGCCAGCCTCAACTACACAGTGAAACCCTATCTCAAAATAATAGTAATAATCTTCTCATCTTTATTTGAGGGAATTGATAATATGACCTAAATTTAAAGCACAGTTCTTTTTTAAACAGAAGTCTAGATATAGCAAACCCAATGTCTAGATGATTTTCATACTCTTACTTTTGTAACAGCTGAGGGATATTTAAAGAACTAAAGTATTAATTTGAAAGTCTATTATTCCTTCATTATTCACTTAAATTTCCTTCTTTTGTTTTTGACAAATTCAAAAGACTGCATTAATAATTTTACTTAAAACAATATGATTACAATTTCATAGCGTATTCTGATGCATCAATCTATAAAGCTAGCTAGGTGTGTTGATGGTGTTTATGTGTATGTGCTGGTCTTTCTGGACCAGAGATGTCTATATGAAATAGTGTAGAAATCGGCTCCAGGGTAGGAATGGAGCTGATTAGATACCCAAGTAATAATCGATGGATAATGAGAATCCAAACAATTGAAGCCAGGTGACAGTGGTACATCACCAAAAGTAAAACAGGGGACAATGTCTCAATGGTTTAAGTAATATAGCACTGAGAGCAACCCAAGTTCTCAAGAGTTTTGGTGCTTTGCACTAGTACATGTTGTTCTTAGGTACAAGATAGATGGATATTACTTAATTTCTACAATCTACAGAAATCAAGTACAGGTAAACATGAGACCAAGGACAGTTACCATCATGAAAAGTCAGTTTCTCTTGCCCAGTTTCTAGAACATTAAATGGATTTAACACTCAAAGCCACTGAAGGATTCAAGAGAGAAAGGCTCTCATAGCATGGTAGGAAATACATTGAGGGTAATTGTTAGTGGACTCTGACAGTTTTCCCAGGCACCCACACATTTGGAGAAATGTGAATTGTTGGATGCCAGGTCTGCCTGACCTTGGAATTCAGTTCCAGGGCACCATCTCACCTGTCTCCTAGAAGGGAGGAGCACAGGGGACAAATGTTTCCTCTCCCACAACTGGTGCAGAGCAGGTGTGCTGAGTCCACACATCCACATGACCTTCCTCTCACCAGGGCCCAAATATACAGTGTGATAGACACCTGGTACCTGGTAGAACTCCACATGGGTTCTTTACCTACCAACAGATACCACAGTGGGAAAGTTAGTGGGAATCATTGCACACACCCATACCACCCAAAATAGCAAGTAAAAATTTCACACCACATCTCTGGGGTTCTCAGTTTCAAAGACTAAAAGAATAAATGAGCTTTCTCTGTCATATTGCCATTTACTTCAGAAGTCTTTCCCATACAAAAACCAGATGGATCGCGGCTGATTACAGTGGACTGCCACAAACTTAACTGAGTGGTATTCTCACTCCAGCTGCTGTGCCAGATGTGGCATCTTTGTTAGAGCACATTAAAACAAATTGTGGGGCTTGGTGTGTGACCAGTGATCTAGGAAACATATCCTTTTTCTTTTCCATCAGAAAGGACTATCAGAACCACTTTGTAGTCTCTTGGGATGAAAAACAGTGTATATTTATGGTCTGCTCTGAGGCAATGATAATTTTCCAACCCTCTGACATTGTCAGAGAGAACATAGACTGCCTGGACAGTTTCTAGAACATCACATTTTTCTATTACACCAGTGACACAATAGAACAGATGAGCAAGAGGTGGCACATATATTGGAGGCTCTTATAAAGCAGTACATTTACTTCATAAGGAAGAACTTAACCATACAAAGCAAGTGAAGCTTGCAACACTCTACAGCAAAAATTACTGAATTTTAAAGATTCAGTAGTCTAAACAATGCTGGGATGGTCCCTCAAAAGTAAGGGATGGACTACAGCATTTTACTCCTCCTATCACTAGCAAAGAAGCTATATGCTTGGGAGTGATCTGCAGGGTCTGGAGCGTGCATGTTCTGCACATGCTCACACTGATGGGATTGACTTACTGGGAGACACAGAAGCAGGAGGCTCCTTTGACTGACACCAAGGATAGGAAGGGCTCTGGAGCAAGTGCAGGCTGTTGTGCAGGCATTCCTGACACAAAGGCCACAAGACCAACAGACACAAGCAAACCACAGAGTAGTGCTGCTACCTACCACAGGGAAAGACACAGGATAGGATTTATAGAATCCTCATGAAAATATCTGGTTTTCCAAAAGACTGTGCCAGCTATAACAAAGAACTATACACCACTGTGTAGGAAAAACCCCTGTTTTCCTCTGCTGTTATACCACAACCACCAACACAGAAGGATTCTGTGACATCAAAAGGTGCAGGACCTTCCCACCAGAAAGCAAGCAATGCATCCTTCTGTGGACCCCGTTTGGGTGTATTCAATTGTATTCTGATGCTGTCTGTCTGAAGAGAGTATCAAGCTACACAGAATGAGGACTCAGTCCTCAAGACACCCTCCCCTTTAGATGCCAATTACCAGTCCAGGATATTTTACTCATGTTCTGACTAATGGCTATAAACGGGTTTCCAAAACCCCTTCAACAGTTAGAATTTGCTGAAGTGACACACAGAGCTTAGGGAAAACCTACATTTACACTTCTCAGATAAAAAGATACCAAGCTCAAGGTGTCTGCGGAGGACACAGAGCTTCCACCCCCTCTGGGGTCATCCTCTCTACACAGCCCCACAGACCACCGATCCATACTGTCCTTGGGAGGCTTCACTACACAGTATGGTGGATGACTCCATGACCATTGGTGATCCACTTAAACTTCAACTCTTCTCTTTTCCTGGAGGTTGGGGAGGTACTGAATGTGCCCCCCTTATATCTTTTGCTAGTCTTTCTTGTGGCCAGTCTTTATCTGGGAGCTATCCAAGAGCCACCATTCATCAGTCATTAGCACTCAAAAGCACATCATTTTGAAGATTCCCACGATGCCTGGCATCTACCAAAACACAGGACTAAGACCAAATATGTATTTTCAATGTCACAACCATTCATAGAATAAGAAGAGATAAATAATTTACTTGTAAGACATTAAATGACCATGTGGTCAGAGCTATCCATCATGACTTTGGTTCTTCAAAGAGATGGAGACATAAGATTGAGTAGCCCAATAATCATCAACCAGAAGATGGGGAGCAGACATGCTTACAAGACAAAAAGGAAGCCACAGAGTCAAAGGGACACACTGTCCATCACACCTGCAATTGTGCTTCTCTCTCAGCTCACACCAGTGGTACTGAGGATGTGAATAGCTACTTAAAAATGACAGAAAATTTGCTCTTTTCATGAATAAATCTGAGTATTTGCTCCACTGACAGGGGACCCTGCACGTCATTGCCCTGAATGAGGGAGTACCCAGGAAGAATGCTCAGCCATGGGCTCTGGGCCATCAACATCCTGTGATTTCACCACATTGTGTACTTTCATGAAGCCTGTCCTCTAATGGAACTGTGAATAGCCTGTTAAACCTGCAGCTGAGATGTCAGCTTGGTAGCAGTACCTTGGAGGGATGCCACCATGTGAGCTGGACTAAACAGGCACAGAAACCAAGGGGGAATAGGAAGAATGGCCCTGACTGACACCACCAATAATGATTCACTTGGAGAATCCCTTTTTCCCATCCTCGTAGCTTTAGGTGGTGGGTATAGAGGTCCTGGCTCCCAGCGACAGAGGGCTTCCACTTGGGAATACAGCACAAGTCGTGCAAGCCACCAGGTCATCATGCCAAGAAAGCAATAAAAATCATAAGCGGTCACCTTATAGCTAGAGATGATTAATTCTGATCACCAGGAAGTGGTAAGGCTGCTGGTATACCATGGAGGGACCATGTAACACTGTACATGGGATGCAGGTGGTCTACAGCATTTAATGCTCCACATCCAGTTTTAGTAGTAAAAATACAAGTCCAGCAGCCATAAGCAGAGAAGGTTATAAAAAGTAGGTTTAGTCCCACCCTCACCAGAATAAAAGCCAAGTCTCTAGACCAGCAGAGATACTGGCCAAGATGGGAAGAATCTAGAATGGGTTTTGATTGAGGGAAACCAGGAAGACCATTCATAGACTCATATCACTGCTGTGTGGGCTTCTGCAGTCCATCACTCTAACCCAAGAAACAGGGCCACCAGTACCCTGCACAGCTGTCCCCAGGTGGGTGAGAATATTATAAGCAGGTAAATGTGAGTGGTACAAATGGTAAATCTACTGCTTTGCACTAGTTTTCTTTCCAGGAATGCTGTACCTGTGCCTAGGCTGACAGCAGCACAGAGCAGAGTGTCTCAGTAGGAACTGCTCTCACACATGGGTCTTCCAGGCCTAAGATTACATCCACTCAGGCAGGAATCCACAGCCAGTGTTGCAGTGATCTGAGAAAACAGAAGTCTCACCAGGGGTCAGCCAAAGCTGTCTCTGCAAGCAGCTTGTGGCTTGGGTTCTCTCTGCACAGTGCTGCCCTTTTCACTTCTTTAGAGATGGATTTCCTAAGAGTTCTCCCAAATCAACCCTCTCTCTGCAAGTTACTCTGTCTCAGATTCTGTGTTCAAGCAGCCTACTCCAAGATAACCTTCCCAGACCTCTGTGTAAGTACAATGCAACTATGAGAACTAAATCTTCATTATGTTAAATCACGATAGAGCTATCTATGACCACTGAGAAAATCAGCCTATCTGGATTTGCCTTTGATAGATAACGCAAGTCTGTAGACCTTTGACAATGAATATAACAACCGGAAGTTACCAAATTTTGATTTAAAAAAAGATAGTAGCAGTCTATCCAGTCTTTTGGAAATTCTATATTAGAAACAGCAATATAACAATGTATAGAAATTACTATTTTACAACTGAAATGCACTGCCAAATCTCCTCTACCTTTTGACCACATCCCAAGACCACCTTGGTTTCAGCCCTCAGTTTGTCCTCTGGATGCTATAAAAATCCCCAGTGCAATCTCTCTATTATCATCTTTTACAGAAATAAGTATTTATTTGCTATTAATTTTGTGGAAAATCCTAGGCTAGACATTGAACAGTTAGTCAGTCCTGCTCCTTGTCCTCATAGGGAACTAAACAAACAAGTGGGTAAGCAAGTGAGAACACTCAGATTCTCACAACTGCTGTGATAGGATACAACAAGTTGCTGTTAAAAGCAACACTACGCCTAGTCTGGACTAAGCAGGCAGAGAAGGGTCCCTGAGATGATGACATAAAAGTGGAGGTCGAGGGACAAGTAGAAGCCTGCTGGGCAGAGGCTGTGTGGGTAGTGTCCAGAGCCAAGGATACCATGGACTCCAGCCAGCAGGAGATAGCAGACACAATGTGCAGTGTGACTAAAATACATTGAGCAGAGGAAACGTGGTGTAAAATGAGATTGAGATTAAATGTCCCTTTTGTGAAAATGTCCCTAGGCTACTTATTTACTTATTTAGCAGTACTGGGGAATGCTTTTGAGTCACTCTACCTCTCACTGCACTATACCCCTATTTTATTTTGAAGTAGGGTCTTGCAAAGTTGCCCAGGCTGGCCTTAAACTTGTGGTCCTCCTGCCTCAGCCTCCTCAATAGCTGGGATTACAGGGATAGGTCCCATTACCTGGTTTCCTTAGACACTGTTACCAGAGGTAAACTGTGCTTTTCTGCTGGGCCAGAGATTGTCAATTTTGCTTTTTAAATGGTCAGAAAATAAACACTACAGTCTTCAGGATCAATACATCATCTCTGTAATATATTTTTTGTCTTCATTTTTATCTTTTTCAGTTTCCATTTTTTATTAGTGCCCACTTACTGTGCCTAGAGATCACATTCCTTGTGGGGGGTTGGTACCTGCACACAACATATCTTAATTCTTTTCCATCTTCTTCCTTTTCCCTCCCACCCTCCCTCTCTCCATCTCTTGGTACTCTTGCTTTTTGCAAAAGATCTGCCTCAATACTGTTGATTACCTATCTTTTATTATACTGTTTATTTACACTTTGGCTTTCTTATACTTAAAAAATTATGTGATAGTTAAGCTTGTGTGTCTAACTTATTTCATTTAACATTTCCATCTCATGGTGCACACTTTTTCCACAACTGTCTCCAGTCCCTCCTTCTTTATGGCAAAGTGGTGGTGCATTGTGTGTAAAGACCACCCTTTCCTTGTCCACTCATTGACTAATGGACATATAGGCTGCTCCCGAGACTTAGCTTGTATGAGTTGTGTTGCTGTAATGTAGATCTACATGGTTCACTGTAATATGATGTCTTTAACTCTTTCAAGGAGCTAACTAGGTGGACAGCTGAGTCAAATGCAATTTCAGTTTTAGTTTTTTGAGGACTCTCCATACTGATTTCCCTAGTGGTTGTACTAGTTTACATTCCCACCAGCAGTGCAGAAGAGTTCCTTTGTTCCCACAGCCTTGTAAACAGGTCAAGCCCTTCCTGGCTTACAGGCAGTGTCTTCGATTTGTCCAGCTGGGCTGAGTTGCTGATTTTGTTCTAAGTAGTATTGGTCTATGCCTATTTAGAATGATACAAATTTTATAACTATCTCCTTTCTCTTTTTGCTTTGGCAGTCAGGAAGCTCAGAGTTGAATATCTTCCCTTATTATTTGCCTAGACTTCGTGCTATTTATTTTAATGTGTAAAATGTATTATTAGTATCCCAATTCTGGAATCATATCTATTCATCATATGTATATATATAATTTATGTTACATCATTCTGTAACCTACTTCAAATATTTTTTAAATGAAGTGGAGATTCAAAAGTCTACATAAAGATTCTCTCTCCCTAAATGTGTCTACAAATAAAGTGAAGGCTAGAGATGCAATTAAAGGACTAGATGACTGAAGAAGACTGTTTCATTATCTGTTGTTTGGGGAATAGCAACCCTAACAAGAACCACAGCAATGCTTATTTCTGGACCGTTGTCTCTTCTACTCCAGGGTGGTACACTCTAGTACTTCCTGCCAAGGCTTCACACCCCAGGTAGGACCAAACCCTATACACCATATATTTTTGCTGTATTGTACATACAAAAGTATGATAAAGTTTATAAACTGGCCCAGTAAGAGACTAACAAGTAGGATAAGTATAAGAGTAGAGTGTGACAGCCTGCAGCAATGCTGCTTTTACACTTTGGGGCCACTGTGGAGCAAGGTGACGTGAAACCCTGAGATAAGGCCAGGGCATCTGGAACACCAAGAGCTTCTGGGAGCCCAACAGGCAGTCAGGAGAGACATTGGAGCATGCTGAGAAGATGGAGCAGGAAGCTGCAAGATTTCATCACCCATAATACTTAGTAACTTCTTATTTCTAGAACTCCTCATCTCATCTTTATTGAATGTGGTTGA
This sequence comes from Dinomys branickii, assembly GCA_004027595.1. Lineage (NCBI taxonomy): Eukaryota > Metazoa > Chordata > Mammalia > Rodentia > Dinomyidae > Dinomys > Dinomys branickii. The sequence continues at coordinate 2,606 of PVLD010006569.1, read as the reverse complement.
TGGTGGGGAATGGAAATCATGGAAAAAGGAAGCATAGATACACGAAGATACCTTTTCCTACAGTTTCATAGGCTGTGCAATATGTGTTCTCCAAGTAGGTAAAAATCCAGAGTTTTATAGATGAAGCAAAATGGCTTGGAGAGCTCACATGGACCTGTGACAGAGTTCAAGTTTTCCAGAATTAGAGCCCCTGTTCCCAATCATGAGTGACATGAATTAAATAAGTGGTGGCTACACTGCCTGCACACGCAATCCAGCATATACGCAGAGCAGATGAGGAAGGACGGGGTCACAGTGTAGGTTGCTCCCAAAGACACCCTGTCCCTCTGTGCTCCGTCATTGGTGCCATTTGCTTTGGGACCTCCCAGACACTGGTTTCCTTGGCAATTTATCTGACAGCTTGCTGAACACTAAATACACTTTTCATAAAATGTATTTTGAAAGTTTTTAAGGCTCAGGTAATTACTCAGTGTTCCATAATTCTGTGGAAGAATGAATATCTCCCAGAAACCTTTGAAAAACAACTTATTTTAAACCAATTTCCTCTTAGGTTGCAGATTGCCTGTATTTCCCCTCACTTCCCTCTGCTCTACACAAAGCAAGATTGTTGTTCGGCAGGAATCTGTCTCCTTCTGCTCATTATCCCTGAGCCAAGGTTATATAATCTCCCGTTTGTGGTGCCATAAGCACAGCAATCACTTCCACAGCAGCTCCAAGGGATGGACCTGAGAAAGCCCGAGCGAGCAGGAGGAGGAAAGCTGCTTCGGAGACACGTGGACCCTGAAGCAGGCAGGTGCTCTTAATCCCAAAGAGTGGGAGTCCAGACACGAAACCACTTTCTCCCTTTCTGTGTCTCCAGAAATTTGTTTCATAGACTGAGTGGTTTTTAAATTAAGCACCGAAACAACCACTTTTTTACTTGTAGAGTAAAAGGGGAGAGACACTTTGTACCTTTTATGTTTGACCTTCCATCAAATTCCTTTAGCAATATTAAGCACCTGATTCTCCAAGTTCTAAGAGATGTGATATATGGCTCCATGATCTGACAATCTAATCACAGGATTAGTGAGTCATCGCTGTGAATTCTAATCCTCCATAGGATTTGAATTCCTGTGGAATTTCCATACCACCCTGAACAAGTTAGTCCATCTCTCTTGGTCACATTCTCCTTATTAAAATGGGGACAGTAAGGATTGTATCCAATGGGGATTAGTTATTTAAGTATTAGGATGCTGCATAACTGCTCAGTATTATTTTCTGCCTTACCTGAAAAATAAAAGAAAACATTATTCCTGATTGCTGAGAAATGTTAGCACATACACATTTCACTGGAGACACATGTGTCTGTGTGTATATAAAAATAGGAAGAGAGATGGGTGAACTGATTGATACTACAGAGTGCGGGTAAAGCTGTGCCCAGCTCCACAGCACAGCAATCAAATGTGATACACTCAGGTGGGGAACAGGCAGCGAGTGAAGATGAATACTTGAAAAAAAAACACAGATTCTGTTTCAAGGCAAGTGTCCTTAATAGTAAAAGATGAGAGAGTAGAAACACAGAAAATACATGTTATATAAACAGAATCGTTTCCAAATAGAAAGCTGTATGAGAAGCAACATCAACTTATAAAGCGAAAGTAAGATAGAACCCTTGCTCCATGCTTTGTCTCAGTAAGGGCTATTCTCTAAATGTGGCAGGAGCCATGAGGCACACAAACCTGGCGGCATCAGGACAGAGGAGTCAGTGCATTGCTAAACGATGGGAACTGGAGGAGTGGAACCAAATGCAGGGGTCTTTGGATGAGAGAAAGCCCAAACTGAATGGGAGGAGGGCTAGCTGGCCTCAAGAGGAGAAAGGGAGAATGGTGGACATCAGAGCACCGCAGTACATGAGACACAATGAATGGCTGGAGCCCAAACTGGTGAAATACATGTACTGTCTGAGCTCAAGCTTTGCCAAGACATTGGTGTGTGTGAGTCCCCTACATCAGTAGGGGACTGGGTCCAGTGTGAGAGATACAGCCCACAGCAAGAGCACTGCAATGCATAACCTCACTGTGACACCCTGGGCTTAAACTTTCTGAACACAACCTGGATTCTTGAAAGAGAGCTTCTTTTCCGTTATTGAACCATCTGCACTCAGAACAAGAGACTTGGTCCAGACAGAGACAAGACCAAGAGAGTCCAGCTGAAGCCACGTTCAGTTTATGATGACCCACTTGGCTGAAGGCCTGGTGCAGATGCTTCCTGACTGGTGATGCGGGTGTACCCGATAAACTGAAAACATTATAAGTAGAATGCATATGGAATCTAACCTGCAATCATCTTCACTTCACAACAGAGTGCACTGTGTAGAGTGTCTGTGGTTTTCTTCCATGACCACCTGGACGACCAGGAGTGGAGGGTTACAGCTGCTGCCCAACATCTTGAGAGAGGCTCAAAGTGTATATTATTAGCTCAGAGAAGCACGTTCAAATTTGTATATGGCTTCTACAGAATATCTATCATTTTTGCATCACTGAAATATTGAAAAATCATAAGCTATGCCATGATAAGTTTGGACCTGTGTGTAATTCTTTTTTTTTTTTTTTTAACTTATTTTTGTT
>PVLD010006568.1:9131-99541 GCA_004027595.1 Dinomys branickii | reverse complement strand
GAAAACATCATATCACTCTGATATATGTGCACCCATGTTTATAGCAGCACAATTTGTAATAGCTAAAATGTGGAAGCAACCCAAGTGCCCATCCACAGAAGACTGGATTAAAAAATTGTGGCATTTTTATATAATGGAATATTATTCAGCTATAAAGAAAGACAGTTTTGGGGACTTTGTAGGCAAGTGGTCAAAACTGAAGTTCATACTCATAAGTGAAATAAATCAGCGATACATGTACAGGCAACGTATTGTATCACTGGTGTAAGAACCCGAGCTTGGGAATATAAACTAAGAGACATGAAGGAAATCTGTTCAAAAACAAAGAACAGATGGGACGAGGGAAAGGAGAAAAGAAAGAGAAAAGTATAGGTATGTATATATGTATATACATATGTGCAGGAGGGCTAACATGGTTCTACTATTGTATTATATCACTTAATGCTAAGGAATAATTGATGACGGGTTATTTGATCAATCTTGTATGTGTATATGTGTTTTCCTGAACACACACTTTGAAGATATCAATATGCAAAGCAGCAACTGTTGGAGGTTTTTTTTTTCTTTTGCCTGTTTTTTTTTTTTCTGTCTTTGGTTTTTTTCTTTTTTGTGTTTTTCTGTTGTTGAGAGGATTAATTGTCTGACCAATTTTGCATGTCTGTATATGGGTTCATATATTTACACTTCAAAGATATCAATGGATAAAACAATAACCACTGTTGAGATCATGTCACCTTGTCTGTAGATCAGTTGTGATTTACTATTTTTTATGCTAATTGGTGTCTGTTTGTTAACATGTTTATGTACTTTCATTTAAAAAAAAAAGAAATATATGATGAATAAAAGGGAATGCATAGAGCTTGACCAAGAAGTTAATATAAATGTAGTGCTTGGTGAAATTTTCAGTACTTGTGTAAGATACCATTTCCTTTGTCTAGGTATTTATAAAATATTTGTTGAGTATATTCAACAAACAATAAAATCATATCCACAAGTAATAAAAGTATACCACTAACAATAAAAGTAGATAAGTCATTTGAGTACATTGAAGTAAGTTATCATGAAGATAACATCACCATGTAACAAAAAACCATATAAAAACAAAGAATATATCAGGTAAGCCTCCTTGAACTGCTATATGAACACTGTACTGCATTCAAAAAAATCATCATAGATTCATTTCTCTTCTTTAGAATTTTCCATAAATGGATTTATATGTTGTGTGCTCTGTTTTTGCTCAACATTACAAGATTCTTTCATGTCCTTCCATCATGTAATAAGAGTATTGATTCAACTTTTAAAAGTAAGCCCTGGCAGCACATGCTTATAATCCCAGCACTAAACAGGCTGAGCCAGGAGGATTGCTGCAACTTTGAGGCCAGTCTAGGCTACATAGTGAAACCTTGTCTCAAAAAGACAAAAACAAAACAAAACAAAATTATTTTAATCCAAAACACTTTTAAAAATATTTAAAATAGCTACTGCAAATCATGAAAAAATAGTTGTCAGTTTTCAGGTCTATACATCACTGAGCCTATCTTTATTTCACATATGACCCTAAGGATTCATTAACAATTAAATGTAAGTCTTTCATATTTTAAATTAAGTCTGACATGGAAAAGGAAAAAAAAACTTGCAGCCTGATACTGTTACAAAAGCCAAAAAAGTGTCTCAAATAATTTAACAAAATTATAATATAAATTAGATACCTATCACATGAATAGAGATCAAGTGCGTATAAATATATGGCTATAAAACAGAAGGAATGATTCTCATGCGTACTCCACAAAATCATCTTTTGTTCTTGGCCTTATTTGGGTCATAGAACTTTTGAGATTAGAGAATATCGAGATTAGGACACCATCCACTTGAAAATTTTCCATGATTAACATAGACATTGTGCATAACATGTCAGAGATAACCTAAGGGAATTTTCAAATCTGTGATCTAACGATGAGTACCACGTTCTTTAGAATCAGTTCTGTGGGCTTTCTTTCACAAAAGAAAGCAAAGTGATTAGAAAAATGCTTTCATCCTTTTGGAGAGAGGAACCCGAGAGGACTGAGTGGCCTTATCACCTCTAAAATGGTGGAAGGCACCCAGACTGTACTTTTCTAGATAACTAAACTTACGTCACACAGAATAAATTGTTCTTGGCTTTAAAGAGACTCACATTTGCCCTCTAAATCTTAAAATTTCTCACTCTTCAGCACCTGTGGTCAACAACTTCAGACCATCTGTCTATTTCCGTGTTTTGCTAATCCTATATTCTGACGTGCAATTTTTACAAAAGACCAGAAATCATTAGCCCCCCCACACACACACCACCTTTATCACTTAACTGCTTTGTGAGAATCAATATCAGTCAGGGTCCATTTGTAGCTTTAACTTAAATTGCTCTCACTGTTTTATACAGAAAGGTATTTAATAAAAGGTATTAAATCCCAACAAAATCATGGGAAGCTCTGGAATATGAAGCTACTGCTTGGGTTCCTTCATGCAATTCAAAAATCCTATCATGGAATTAGACACTGATATACCTCTAGTTAAATGAGGGAAATAAATAGCTATCCCATACTCTGAATTTATGGTCATAGGAAGCTTGGTAGAATCTTGAGTTGTCAATTTCATTGCCAGTTGCGATCCACAAAAAAAAGATGTTCCACCAGAATCCAGGCTCAAAGGCCAGCCAAACTGAAGCAAGGCCTTCCTTTCTTGTAGGTTAGCTTGAATTTAAATTTTTGTGAGTACCCCTAATTAGTAGAACCTAAATTACATCATTACCCTTTTGTTGTACGGTAGCTCTGCAAAGGCGACCTGTATCATTTTTATCTTTGCTGTAAGCAAGTCAGACTACAAGGAAATAGAACAGATCTGAGAAAGATAATCTACCATATAGACCATAGGCACCTAGCAGTATTCAATTATATCTTTGTGATTATCAGGAGGTGATTCCCACAGGAATGTCAATAGATCTCTGAACTTCAAAATCTATAATATTCTATAGTAAACATCAGGACTACCATACAGACGTAAGTGAAGAACAGACACGAAACTGCGGTATGCCTATAGAGCCCTATAGAGCAAATAATAGAGATTGTTCACAATAGCTCACTGTACTAAAATTATTTTAATGAAATACCCTTTGACATGAAATGAGTTGTAATCTGTTATGCCTTACCTTTTTCCTTTGCTTTTTTTTTTTAATTTTAAATACGTGTAAAAGCCTGTGTATGTGTGTCCCTATGGGATTGGCTGTGGTTAGCTTTGTGAGTTCAGCTTGCCGAGGACCTTTTTAACTTCATTCAATTTCATGACATAGAATTTGATCAGCAACTTTCCAGATGTCTAGAAAAACAACAAGAGGATAGTAAAAACATTATTTTTCTTGTATTTTAACTTTCCTTTTACAATGAAGAGTATTAAAATGACTACATATCTTTTTAAAACCTTTGTTTTTATATTTTAATAGTAATGGCATGTGACATGTTAGAAAGCAGATGTTCTATTTATAATGTATAAATTATCACTGTATTTTTTAGCTTTTATTAATTCCCAGGTAGGAAATTCATCAGTCTGCCTTTACTTTATTATTTTTTTTTGTGGTACTGGGGATCGAACTCAGGACCCTGCACTTGCTAGGCAAGCACTTATTCCACTGAGCTATATCCCCAGCCCCTGCCTTCACTTTAAAAGAGCTGTCTAGAACTAGTTATGTTTTGTAATTTGTGCCAAACTAAGAATAATTTTAGTTGTCAGCAATAGCTGAAGAAGTCTTTCTGATCCAACTGTACAACACAGGGTAAAGGAAATTAGTTAGAAGAGCGTTTATCATATGCCAAATATAAGATGTCAAATAACATCCTTATCTCTTTCAAACACGAAAACTAAAAGAAAAATTGGTATTGTAACATCAAATAATTTTAGACACTTTCTTGCAAAATTGACCTTTATCTATTCAAGACTTGTTACCAGGTGACAGAATTACTTGATATACTACCTTATATAATATTGAATCCCATCAAACAAAACTAGGAAAAGATGCCATCTTGAACTGCTCAAAACTTTACATTTGTTGGTGTGAGTAAATCAAGGATATAACTAATACAATAAACTTTTAAAACGTGGATATGTAATGCAGAGAAGATGAATTTGTTCAAATCACCAATAAGGAGAAAAAGTATCAACTGCTTGGACCAGTATCAGTGTCCGGTGAGCCTGATACTGTCCACTCCCCCACTGCCCCTTTGCATTCAGACTTAGAGTGTTGCCTCTGTTTCCATCAGGAGAGCAGGTTGCATCTCCTTATGCCACCTCTGATGATTTCCTCCTGCTCAGTTCTGGTCTGTCTCACACTGAGAATCTTTGGTGGAATGTGTGCGTGTGGGTGTACATGTGTGTTTTCGTTTGCGTGTGCTGTGTAACTGGGGCGGTCCGAGAGCAACGTAAATAATAAAAATTCTTTTTCCAGTACTATCATCATTTTCTCAATCTCTCATGCTACGTCAGAAAATACTGGCAATTCTCGTGCAAGTCTGAGTAAGAATTTAAGCTCCATGACTTTCTCTCCGGTGAACCAATCACAGCATTTTGGAACATCGGGAAGTCTGTGTGTTTTACATAGGGTAAATGATGCCTCCCTTCAGAACTACCCTAAGAATTGCATGAATGCTGACCACCTACCTAACACTGCCGAGCCTCAAGGTCCACAGAAAATAGATTCTCATCTCACTGCATGTTAATTCCCTTCTTTTCTTTCTCCTGATGTTACAAAGCTGAATTTGCTCTCCCCCAAGTGGCAGACCTCCTCATATTCTTCATTATTTGCATAAATTACCCATATCAAACTCTCTCTTGCAACAATCCACCCCAAAGGGTCAAAAGATAACACAACATTGCGCCCAAATTAAACACTATGGAAAACAAAATCCAAACCTCATAGTGCTAAAAAGAACATAAATACTGTATGGAATATTTTCCTTAGCCAGAAAAGAGTACAAAAATGAGAAAATAAACAGCATAATTAAACAAAAGGAAGAGAGCGTGCTGCCCGGATATAATTTTTGGTTCTGATTGTCACATTTACAAGCTAAGAAGCATTCTGTTGTTCATGCTCAATTTGCTTCTGAGCTGATTAAGAGGACTGGCTCTTTGTGTGTTTGTTTTGTGTGGACACATCTGTTGACACTGCTTTTCTCTTACAGTCAAATTGCAGAAGTTGGTGATGACTACAGAGTTAGTCCTTTGTTTGGGACCAAGGCTTTGATTTCTAGAAAACATTTGTTTCAGGATTTAAAAAATCGCTTGTGCAATTTCAAACATTGCAAACCACTTTGCTGTAGACAGATTTCTTTTGGCGCTAGTTTGGGGGTCAGTTTTTAAGGGCTGGCCACAAGGCAGCACCCACGTTCTTGCCGATTTCCCTGATTTTTTTTTCCTTTGGCGAACACACTGAAAACAAAGCTTCAAAAAATGATCACATGGGCTGGGGACATAGCTCAGTGGCATAAGCTCCTGCCTGGTAAGCACAAGGTCCTGAGTTTGATCCCTAGTACTGCAAAAAAAAAAAAAAAAAAAAAAAAAAAAAATCACATTAGTACAAGTGGGTTAAAATGTCTACTCCTGTGTCACTGTAAAATTGTGTTGTATTAGGAAAGCTAAAACTTCTAGCAGAATATATTTGTAAGAGATGGCAGAGACTTTCATAGCTCATTACCTATCTCTTGAACACTGAAATAATGACCTTGACTAATTAAGCTTATATCTACTAAATAAAGACTTCTTGAAAACTATCTCTGGGAGAATAATTAGCATTGAAGTTGCAGAACTAGCTATTTGGTGGTGACTTTTTCCCCATTTGCCTCCTTTTAAACTCTGCTTATCTTCATTTGTTGTCTCTTGCAGATAAGAAACATTTGGGTTAGCAACATCCATAGGTTTTATTGAGGAAAATAAGGTGCTATCACCACCTACTCTGTCAGTATAATTAGAAATATTGAAATGAGCTATATTCCTGTGACGCCTACGACTGGGACACATAGCTTGTTTTCCACTTTCTTGAAATTGTTAAACAACTCTTGTTTCAGAATGGAATCATTGTTCATATCTGAAGGGGATCAGAGAAGCAAAATTTTAGCTTGCTTTTTTGCTTTCAACAAATGTCCCAGAGAATTTAATAAACTCTCATCAAATTTGACATTGATTTTAATCCTATAATCTGGGTAATATATTACAGGCACGAGGCCCATCTTTTGCCAAAGAAATATGGAACAATAGATTGTCTACGGAGTAATGTGTTGGTCCATGATGCTTCTGATAATAATGCTTTCATGATAATTTGGCCCACAAACAAAAGCATTCAGCAAAATTTTGCTTCCCTTCGGGAACTCTGTGACCATCTTCCCCAGAATGGTGGAGTGACACAATACCAAGTGGAGTACAAATTCATAGGGTCTGTCTCAGTTACATTTTTCTTGTTGCTGTGACAAAATACCCAACGCCCAAAATGAAGGAAGGAAAGGTTTATTTAACTTAGTTTGTGGAGGTTTCAGTCCATACTCAGCTGGCTCCAAGGCAGAGTGGCACATGGCAGAGGGCAACAGTTCATGGTGGCGCTACACAGTAAAGCAACACACACAAGAAGGGAGGAATGGCAACAAGCAGTCTCTTTCTCTCCCTTATATATACAAACTATCTGCCCTAGGGCGGGTATAGCTCTCACACCCATAATCCCAGCAAACTGTCTTCCCTAGGGCGGGTATAGCTCTCACACCCATAATTCCAGTATCGGATCATGGATCAGTCATAAACTCTAAAAGCCACCCCATAAATGCATGAGGATTTGGAGGGACATGCAGACACAAACCATAACAGGGTCTAAAGATCCAGCATTTTATTTTCTTTCTTAGGTACTCTTATACAGTCTTTCAGAGATTCAGTCTAGTAATTTCTTTTTATTTTCAATATGGGACCTCCAAGGTTCCCTGGAAGCCAACCAAAAAGAGATAAGGGCAGTGGGCTTGCTAGTGGTAGTAGCACTTTCTCTAAGTGGAGCCACACCTTAGTTTCCATGAGACCTGAGCCAAATCTCAGAACTCAGGTCCACATCCATATAAGGGAAACCAAAAATAGGCTAGACAAATGCTCATGAAGGAGACAAAATATGCTTAACAGTAATAAGCATTCTCTTCTGTAGCATTCCCACTGATAATCAAGTGTCATGTGCACATTTCCTCTGATGTGTGGAATATGCTGACCCTCATGGCCGAGCGGAAAATCTAAAATCATGTCTGCCTCAAAATCTAGAATCACTAGATGACATGAAAAAGTCTCCATCATATTCAGAAGCAAGTTCCGTGACAAATACATTAAATGACAATGTATCTCTTTTGCAACACACAGTGTTTAAGAGTCCATTCCTCCTATTAGAGAAATGTAAATCCGAGTTTCCTCTCCAGTAAAATTTTCCAGATCCTTGAGTTTCTCTGGCTACTGGGCTCCTCGCTGTCTTTCTTTTTAGCCACATCTAAAGAGGGTCAAAAGATGTGACTGCCCTTGAATTGTTCAGCTTTTGTAGCTCAATTCTACCTTAGGAAAATATGGATGACTGACTGGTTTTAGGATTGAACAATCTAAAGTTGTTTTGAAACACAAAAGAGGTTTCTTAAGCTTGGCTAGTGACCTCTAATGTACTTTCAGTATATTTATGTAGAGTAATTTTCATGTGTGCAGATTACAGAATTTCCAAGTCCATGCAATTTTTGTCCTTTATTCAATGCACATGCACTTCAAATCAAAGACAGCTCTATAGAACATTCCAATCATCTGAAGACCAGGCTTTCATGGAAAGACAGTTGAATGTTTTTCTACTTATAAATTTTGCGACTTTTAAAAATATATTTCACATGCTTATATCTGGTAATCCAAATAACTAATCTGAAGGTAACAATATGAAATATAACAACCATTGTTGAATTCCTAATATCTTGCTTAGTGAAACTCTGTATCATTTCTATTTTTTAGTTATTTCTATTGTCTTTGATCAATCTTGCATTCTTACATCAAGTAATCTGAGCACCTTCATTGAAGATAACTGTGTAATATAAGACCCATTGTTTATTTCCTCTCATTTTGAAATTGTATATCTTTTTTATTGTTTTGTTTTATTTTATCTATGTTGTTATTATTTTGCTTTCTTTTCTCTTTAAAATAAAAAAGAGCAGTGAAAGAGAAAAATAACAAGTCACAGTAATAAGATGCTTCATTCCTGGCCTTTCTTCTATAAGTGACATTCAAACACAAGGTTTCTCAGTCTGAAAGTTCCATTCATCAGGGACTGGACAAGTTTGTGTTTGTCAATTAGTTAAAAGTAGTGCTCTGAAGTCCCAGAAGAGCAGCCATTTTCATATATCATCCCACTCTCTACTAGTTTGCAAGATGCTTGCTGATAAATCTGTTCTCTGTGTGATAAACTGCATTTCTCTTCATGTGTTAAAAACTGTCTTTGCCTTTCAAAAATGTTACTAGGATGTGTCTCAGCAACAATATATTGATGTTTAATGTCTTTGACATTATTTGAACATTAATCGAGACACATTTTCCTCCCAAATTTGGAAAGTATTTTTTTAATCATCATTATTCTTTAAATGTGTGTTTTGGGGCAGATTTGTCCTGTTTCTGTTTTATTTTGTGTTCTATGCCTCTCCTAGAATTTTCATGATGCATATACTGTGGCTGCCTTGATGGTACACTGTATTTTCTCTATTTTTCTTCACATTTTCCCTCTTTCTTTTTCCTGTAACTGGGTAGCTCCAATGATTAATGCTCTCTTCTGCTTGAAAGCTCTCTGGGAATTTTCACTTCAGTCATCATATTCTCTAGCTTTAAGCTTTCTGTTTGGCTCTCTTAGTTTCTATCACATTACTGTTTAGCTGGTACTTTCTTACCTTCACTTAGTTGTCTATTTTTCATTTTAGCTTGCTGATCCTTTTTTAAGCTGATCATTTTGAATTATTTGTCAGGCAGCTCCTAAACATTATTTTCCTTGAAGTCTTTTATTAGCACTACATTTTTTGCCTACACTGGTGCTGTGCTGCCCTGATTTTCATGATCCTGCTGACCGTATATTTACATATACTTACTTGAAGAAACAGTAATTATTCCTAATGCTACAGGCTATAACTGACAAGGAAAACCTTCATTAGCCAGCCCATCCAGGAATTATTCCTGGGCCATCTAGTGCGATAGAAAGATGTACATGCCACTAGAGCTCCTGGCCACTCTGGGTCTGGAATTTCAGCCCACTTGCCAAGCCTGGGGAAAGGATGTACAGGGAATGTCTGGATCCTGAGTCCATAGGAACTGTCTGAGGTCTACTGAGGTGAATCCATTGACTGGATGCATAAGGAAATCCTGAAGTCTAGTATGTTAATCAGCTTTCCTTTGCTGTGAGAGAATACCTGAGAAAATTAGCCAATAAAAGGACAGTTAATTTTGGCTTATGGTTTCAGTGGATCCTGCCATGACTGACAGGCTTCATTGCTTTTATGCCCATGGCAAAGCAAAAATATGGGCAGAAATGTGAAGAAAGGTTTCTTGTCTCATTGCAGACAAGATGAAGAAAGAGAATGTGAGAAGGGGCCAGAACAAGATATAATCAGTCTGAAGAGGCATGCCCCAAGGACCCTTTCACCTTGAGAAGTCTCATGATCCATTATCTTCTCCAAAGCTTCCAGTCTGGAACACTGCTGCGTTAGAAACCACACCTTCAACACTCCATAGACATTTCAGACCCAAATTACAACACTGAGCTACAGAAATGGGCCTCATATCTACATCATAGCATCAGGCTAAAGCTTGGGCCTACGGGGTCAGCCTTGCTCTAAACTGGGTTTTGAGTCAGCCTGGGTTTGGAGATGCTAACCTGGCACTAATTCTAAGCCTGTAGTTTTAGTCCACAAGGTCTGGCTTTGTGCTGAGGTGGGTTTGAACACCAAATATTACACCAAGCCAATCTGGCTCTTCAGAAATAAAAGAGTGATAAAGCTTTCTCAGAGGAAAAAAAATTCCTTAAGAGATCATTACTATCAAGTAGGTTCACTGATTATCAATTCCAAGGGACAGTTTCCACTGAATGAAAGTTAGAAAAGATAATTACTGGGCCAGCCCCAAAACACAGGTATTCTAGAAAGGAATTATGAAGAGAATTTTACAGCACTGACTAGTATTTATAATGCTGAATGCAGGTAATGAATATGTATTATGAATGCAAATATTTGAAAAGAAGAAAGATGCAATGTTAGCTAACTTCATTCTTAATAGTAGAAAATGCAAAACGTTCACTGTAAGTTTAGGCACAAGGCAAAGTTGCCTCCTTATGCCATTGCTTTTCAAGTTATACTGGAAGACCTACCTAATGCATTAAGATAATAATGTGAAATAAAGTGTGTGTGGTTTGGGAAAACATAAATAGTAAGAACTTTATACACAAATAATCTGACAATGTAAGCAATCTAAAAAGTCAATAAAAACTTCTGGAACTGAAAATTACTACAGCAAGATTGCAGGATATAAGTAATCTAAAATATGGTCCCTTGTCTAAATAACAGTAAGGAAGAAATGAAATTTGATATTTAAAACATATTACACTTATACTGGTCTCCAAAAAATTAAGTATTTTTGTATAAATCAAATTAAGTATGTGCAGATCTATATAAGGGACATCTACTCAGATGAACTTTTCATCATCTGATGAAAGATGTCCAACAAGAACTAAACAAGTCTAGAGATATTCCATATTCATGGATAGAAAGTCTCAATATTGTCATGATGTTAGTTCCACCAAATTTGATGTATAAATTCAACAGAATCTCAATCCACATTTCTCTCAGCAGCTTGAATAAAGCTCCATTTCTTGCAACAAAGTGAGCTTACTGATTGCTAGCATGGTCTCATGCTCAGAGCCAGAGGATCATCAAAGGTAAGTTGATGCTTAATATGAACAGGACAGGCTACAAAGCAATTGGTGGGATACAAATCAGTTTTGTAATGGTGCAGAGAATATAGTAGTGGCTTGTACTCAAGTGCAGCCTCATAGTCCAATTGAAATTTTAAAAACTGTGGATACAACTTTCATTTATCATCTAAATAGTGCCCAGGAACTATATTCAATGAACTTGGACTCAGTTGCATGTGCAAAAGTGATCATACTTCTGATGTAAGAATATTACTGCTGTGGCTATGCTATTTGAAATATTATTAGTTACAGTTTCATAATTTGCAAACATTTTTAAATGTGAGTTCTTTCAAGTAGAATAATTAGTTTAGTCCCATTTGCCACTTATTTGTTAAATGATTTAGACGTTTCACTGAATAACAGTTTTTTCCTACACAAAACAGGCCCCAAACACTTTCATTTCCAAAGTAGAGAACCAAGAAGAAACCATGGGTGAATGTAACATCCAATACTCATGCTATTATGCTAATATGATAAATTACTATTGCATATATAAAATAGCCAACCACATAGAAAAATTCCTAAATTATGACGCTTAGTGAAAACTCGTACCGATTATTCTCCATTTTGTTAGTTCAACTAAGCTTCCTCATGGAAAACTTTCACACTAATAGTTTTTTTTTTTTCTTTCAGGATTTCTGAATTTTGTCACTAAGATTCTTTTCTACATCCTTCAATTTAATTTAAATATTTAAAGTTTACTGAGTTTTGGTTTCTTCTTCTTTATTAATACCCCAAAGCATAATCCTGTTGATTATATTGTTGTTTCAGACTAAGCTTCTTCATTTTTAACTACATATCATTTCATTCAGTTACTGTTCCTTCCCTTTGTCACTTTAAAATTTTAATTACAGCACTCAAGGCCCACTTCCATCTCCTTAGGACACTGCACTTAGCTTTGGCTCCCCCTTAATTGCTGTGATTGTACATAGTCTGCCCCCTCCAACACGGCCCAGCTGTTTCTCCTCTGAAGCTTTACTTTGCCACAAGCTTCAAACACTAGTATTATCTCCTTTTCCTGTGAGGGAAAATTGGTCTTCTGTCACTAAGATATTCTTACTTTTTCCCTAATTAGTGGCTTAAATGACCAAGTATGGGCTTTCCGTCCGCCAGCCTCTGGTCCTTGCTAACCAAAGGCAAAACTTGGAAATATCCAAATGAAATTTTCTGGCTGAAGAAAAAAATTAAAAACGTACAAAATCTTTTAAAACCTTTGCAAAATCTTTATGTGAAGTTATGAAAATCTGCCTCAGTGTGTGGGTGCATTTGCTTTCGTGTGAATGTGCAGAGCATAGCATGTATACAGGTACAGGAAGTGGTCCTTACTTGATAGGAAGGTAGTATTCTAAATATTTCCTTAATTTGTTTGTCTGTTTTTATCTGTTCACTTCCAACCTTCATGTGTTTAATAGGATTTTTGATGGCATATGTCCGTTTTCTTTTTCTGTTTAAACTGCTAATCTTATGGTTTAATGTCAATTTACTATAATTATATAATTAAATTTTTATCATTTAATGTTTGCTCTCTATAGGTCTCGTGCATTCTTTCTTCCCTTTGCTGTTTCCCTGTTGTTGGTTTAATTAGTACTTTTATGATTCCATTTTATCTCCTTGTGTTGTTTCATGGCTTATTTCAAATTTACACAGTGCACGTTCAACTTATCACAGTCAAATCACACGTGATATACAGCGAAAAAACGTGATTTAGGGACTTTACATTATTAGCACACTGCCACTTTTCTTCTGGTCTTTGTGAGTCTGTTGTCCTACATGTTAATTTTTCATACGGTATAGCTTCAGCAACACATTATTTTTACTCATGTAATCTCTACGTTTTAAAGAGATTTTAATGAACAAAAGGTTATGCACTTATCCAACTATGTTCAGAGCTCTTTATTCCTTTGTGTAGGTTCATATGTCTAAGTATCATTTCCTTTCCAATTGGAATGTTTTCTTTACCAATTCTTAAAGTACCTTTCCAGTAGTAATAAATTCTTCTAGTTCTGTCATGTCTAAGGGAATCTTTCTTTAGACTGTCTTTGTGAAATTTATTATTCAGATGTAGAATTTTATGTTGGCAGCTTTTTTTCTTTTATTCAGTGCTTTAAAGAACTCAATACATTGTCTTTTCACTTGTATTGTTTCTCAGGAGGAATCTCCTGTCATCCTTACCTTTGTTTTCTGTAAGTAATATGATTTTTCTTCATCTTAAAAGTAACATGATTTTTGTCCTATTTTAAAAGTGTTAAACTTTGTCACCCATCTCAAAAAATTTGATTATGTCCGCTGGTTCAGTTTTCTTTTCCTTGTCCTGAAAGTTTATTGCTCTTTATGAAATACAAATTCTTACATTTTTATCAAGTTTGAATCTCTGTAACCATTACTTTTTCTGCCTTTCCTATCCTCCCCTCTCCTTTAATGAACCACATATATGATCTAAAAATATATGTTCAGTAATTTATACAATATAAATTAAAATACATATAAATACTACATGACACAGTCTATAATAATTACATATGGTATATTAATATTACATAAATGTTAATTAGTACATAATGTTTTAATATGATCATTTAGTAATAGTTTACATATAATATTTGATTCCACATTTTACAAAAACATTTGTGACTTCTTAAGTTGTTTTTATTTCATTTTAGAAATTCTATTGCTATGTTTACAAGATCAACAATTTTTTTTCTTTCTTCTTCAATGTCAAATCTACTGTTAACATCTTTGAGGTTGCTTGTCGTCTCAGAATTTCTATTTATTCTATTTCGCATCTTAAACAGCTGAGAGCCTTTTCTACTAAATCCAACCTCTATATCAGTTTTCGGTTAGTTTTGATTAGCTGTTTTATCCCTTGTCTTGATTTTCTCTCATTGCTGATACAAAATACCTGACACCCGAACTAAAGAGGGAAAGGGTTACAGCTCACAGTCTGTAGAGGTTTCAGCCCATAATCAACTGGCTCCAAGGCAGAGTGGCACACGGCAGAAGGGCAACAGTTCAAGGCAGCAGAAGACAGCAGAAGCAACAAGGGCAAAAGGGGAAACAGCAAGCCTGTTTTCCCCTGTTATATTGTTATCAGGCTACCCCCAGCCCAGGGCAGGAGTAGCGCTCACCCCATCTCTGTGCCTCCCTCTTGCATAGGATGAGGATGTTTACACAATGAGGCACCCTTGTTCCCCCACTGTATGGCTTAGTTAAACTTCTTTCTCAACTTGACACAATGTGTCAATCATTACATCCTTTAATTATGGATAATGTTTTTCTGAATCTTTGAATACTTGATTATCTTCAGTCAGATGCAAAATATTATGGGTTTTTCCTTGTCCAGTGCTGCTTTTTTTCCTATAAATATTATGGAGGTTTACACTGGGATGCACTGAAGTTACTTGAAAATAATTTCATAATTTTATGCCTTCCTTTATATTTGTTGGCAAAACAATAATTGTGGATGAATTATTCACCACTAATGAGGCAAGGCCTCTATTAATGCTTTGCCTAAACCCTATGAATGATGAGACTTTCTGGTCTGGTTAATGGGAACACTGTGCACTCTTTCATGTAACTGTCTGCTTGTGGATTCACTATTGACATGGGAGTATGATGTATTCTTTATGACATTCTCACATTATTGTTTCTTTCCATGAACAATTTCCTCACATATTTGACCAATACTCTATTAAATACCTGTGAAGATCTCTAAAGACTTCTTATGCAGCTCCTTCCTCTACATCCTGTCTTGTGAACTGTAGAGATTTTAGTGTCCTGGGACCTTCTTTCCCATCACCTGACCTCCAAGAGCCCCCTACCTTCTGCGTCCTGTCACTTGCCCTGTACTGCGTCCTGGAATCTTTCTCAAAGCAATAACTGGAAGCGGTTATGAGGCTTAACTCACTTATCTCTTACTTTTCAGGAACGTTCATCCTTCATTTTCCTTTTGCATTTTGGTGAGGAGTAAATGTTGTCCGAGATACTCTACTTGGGGTAGAAGAGAAAGTCTTATGAGTCACCCTTTTTGTTTGTTTTTCTCAGTATTTATTTTTAAATAATTCTGCATTCGTGGGGAGCTATAAAGAAATTTGGAGTAGCCTTTCACTTTGCCTTTTCAGATCCTACCATCTTGCATAACTACACAGAGCACATCCAAGGAATTAAAGTGGGTGCAATCAACACAACCCAAATTTCACCAGTCATTGTAACAGCACTCTCTCTAAGCAATTTTTCACATTAATTTCAAATAACCGCCCTTACAGTGAACGTGCCTAACAGTACAGAGCAGTGATGGTGAACTTGTAGAACTTTCAGTGATAGAACCTTATGTGGCACACGTGCCATAGGTTTACTACCACTGTTATAGAGATGCTATCAGACATATTTTTATAGTCAAAAGTACCCCTCCAACCATCCTCAGTCCTTCAGAAATTAAATCTATTATTCACCTCTACGATTATATCACAAAAGCTATATAAATATAACGAAGAGTACATGGCTTTTGAGACTGGTTTTTGTGTGTGTGTATGAGTCATACTGGAGAGGGAACTCAGAGCCTCACACATGCTAAACTTATGGTCAACCGCTGAGCTCCAGTTAAGACTATCTTTTTCACACAGCACATTTTCCTGGGGATTTATCTACATGGGTTTTGATTACTTTTCTACATAGTTTGTTACTCCTGATTCACGAAGAACATGCATAGTATAGTTGTGCTGCAGTTTGCTCAACCATTCATCCAACACAAAATATATGATATATAACAATTTTGTATTATTAAAATCAAAGTGCTATGTACATTCATGAGCAAGGTACTGCATGGAAATAAATCATTATTTTCCTAGGGTGAATATGGAAGTGAGAAATTGCTGAGTCACATGGTGAATCCACTTTTAGTCTTAAAAGAAGCCACCAAATTATGTTCCAGAGTAGCTTTACCATTCTACATAGCCTCCAGCAATGCAAGAATGATCTAGCTTCTCTGCATTGTACCAGTATTTTATGACCTCAGTATTCTCTATTTTAGTCATCTAATAGGTGCATAGTGATGACACTGTTTTCAGTCTCCAAATGGCTAGCAGTGAACATATTTCCAAGTTATCTTTCATCTGCATCACCTCTTCCTTCATATGTTTGTGTATGACTTTCGCCTATTTTCTAATTAAAATTTTTAAGTTGAGTTTCAGAATTTTTCACATTATAAACCAAAGAATATTGTCAGATATATGAACCACAAATATTTTCTCCCAGTCTGTATTGTTTCTTTCATCCTTGTAATTGAAAAATTTGCAGATTTTAATTTTGATATGGTCTGAGTTATTGATATTTCCTTTTATTGATTGTACTTCAGTCTCATTCCTAAGAACTCTTTGTCTAGTCATTGATCTCAAAGATATATATTTGTATGTATACATATGTGGGTATGTATACACACATTATGCTTTGTATATGAGATATACATCATATATCTTAATGTATATGATAGATAATACATCTTTATTTTAGTATTATATATATGATAGTACATAAGAGATAATACGTCTTTGGAGTATCATATATATGATACTATATGATAGACAATATATTCTTATTTCAGTATTATATATACATACATATATATATATATGTACACCATACATGTAGATATGGATAAAGCCATTTCTCTTTCAGAGAACAAACCCTAGTCATAACTGGTCAACTCTGTTGTTGCGTGACTATAGGACCCTCCATGTACCAGTCTCTTTTCCTTTAGAAATATATCTGAAAAATAAGCAATTGTAAAAAGCAGTAACAAGTACAACGCCCAAAGATATGGGCTCTTAAAGCAAAGAAAGGCTCATATTCAACATTATATTCAGCACTATTTATCTACGCCTTGTTATCCGAGGGTTTTAGTATTAGTTCGCATCACAGAGAATCCACGAAGTGAAGAGTCCGCTTTCTGCTCATCTTTTTGTGAAGCCAAAGCTAATGATGCTGCTCTCCAAAGCGCTGCCTAATCTGTGTTAATAGAGTGAAGATTATGGCAGAAGTTATAATAATCACAGAAAAATTGGTAATGACTTGAATCAGTGTCTGGCTTGTTAATTGTAAAGCTTTTACCATAAAAAAGAAATTATTTAACAACTGCATTTCAGTTGTCATGGAGAAGTTTTATTAAAAGGAGAGTTTAATGTGTTCTGTGGTACTTAGTACAGGCTATAAAACATCGCTGTGCTTATGGTAAAATTGTGATATTCAGATGTTGATCATCTGAACTCTCAATGCTTAAATTTTCTTGCATGCTGTATACATGTATGCATGTATGTATGTGTATTTGAATGATTTCCTAATGAACAAAAATATAGTGAAAAAGTTTTGTGATTAGCAAGAAACAGTACTAACAGGTAAGACTTACAGAAAAAATAATATTTTGATTCAACTGGCTCAAATATTTTATAAATTTTGAGCTTTTTTTACTGTTACACATGAAGCTTCAAATTTGAATACCCTCAGGGCAGACACTTCCCAGACAGAAGGTTTCCTCCTAGTGTAACATTTTATTAGACCCTTTCAGGAAAATATAATCTATTAAAGAAAAAAGAGGAGGAGATAAGATAATTCTATTGACAAGTTTTTGTTGCTAGCTCTTAAACTGTTTGATATATACTGGATGATTTATTGTCCCCAGTATAGTTTGCTCTTTATAATTTTCAGTACACAAGAATTGCAACAAGTAAAGTCAGTAAGTTGCTACACATCTCACAGCTAGTAGGTGTTCAAACATAAATTTGAAAAGGAGGTTTGCCTCAGCTTTTTCTATGCAAAAGACATCAAAAGTAGAAGTCATAGGAGTAGTAGAAGTTTAAAGGAGCAAGAAGAGATTAAGTTCCTAAACACATCTTTATTACCTTGCCTTGGAGATGATTGTAGATTCCAGAATCCTACTTGTCATGTGTTTATGTTTTCACAGTAACCCTCTGCTTCTGTTTCAGGTATGGTCCATTTCAGTGGTGATATGTGTCCCTCAGAAGTGAAATATGGGAAAAGGACAGGCAGGAGGGAAGAACTCTGGACACAACTTACAGGGTTTATACGACAGTGTGCACCATTTGTCCAATTAACAGCAAGAGTCATCATTTGGCCTAGGTGATGGTACATTTTGTGAGTAGCTGGGGGCCAACATGTTGATCCGGGCCACATTAATGATTATCGATTTTAACCTAAGTACAGCAAAACTACTGGAGGAGTTAGCAACAGTGAAACACTCCACTTCTGTGAAACATGTACTCAGCCAAGCAACAGCCTCCCAAAAGGAATATAAAAAGAGAATAAAACAACCAGAAAAGGAGGAGGGAGGGAGGAGGGAAAAAGAGAGGGAAGAGAGGCAAGAAAAGAAGGGAAGGGAGGAGGGAGCCGGAGAGATCGTAAGAAATGAAAAAGGAGGGCTGGGGATATAGCTCAGTGGAATAAGCGCCTGCCTAGCAAGCGCAGGGTCCTGAGTTCGATCCCCAGTACCGCAAAAAAAAAAAAAAAAAAAAAAAGAAATGAAAAAGGAAAGGAAAAGAATAAAGTAAGACAAGTTTTCATAGTACTAGTATTACATGGGCAAATACTTAGCAAAATTTTTTCCCTCCATGTGCTTTATCAGGAGGTTTCTACGAAACCTGAAACTTATGGACTAGTTGTGATGAGGGTGAAGAGATGGATTAATCAGAGAGCAATTAAATTGATTCAGAAATCATTCAAAAGACAGAAAAGTAAGAAGAGCAAGTTTGAATCAGTGTTTTAAGAGAAGAAACATCAATGTGTTAGTATGGAATCAGCAAGATTAGTAGAGTGAGCACTTGTGTAATATTTG
This sequence comes from Dinomys branickii, assembly GCA_004027595.1. Classification (NCBI taxonomy): domain Eukaryota; kingdom Metazoa; phylum Chordata; class Mammalia; order Rodentia; family Dinomyidae; genus Dinomys; species Dinomys branickii. The sequence goes on along the minus strand of PVLD010006568.1, from coordinate 80,687 downwards.
TGATTTTAGGGAATTTAACAAAGGTAAGTGACTTTTAAAGGCGTTTGGTTCTGTGACCTGTGATGTAATTCCCTTTCCCCCTTATTTGTGATAGTCTAGAAAAGCTATCAATTGCTTTGCAACGCTGTGTAAATTTCAAAACAGTAACTCTTGCATATAATGTGATAGTAGATATGGACCTTAGACCTTCACCTGTGATAGCGGCAGTAGAGAGCAAGTCTTTGTCAGATGCTGGGGACCCTATTGCCGTAGTCCTCCCTCCTTGCAAGATTAAGTGTATCCATACGTGTGCTCTCAACACTAGCCCCATGCAATAAGAATTAAAGAGACTGCTGAGGGTTTCTTACTACTATATGAGAGACCTGCACACACACAGAAGCTGCTCTTTATCTAGAATTTGCAATTACTTCTGTAACTCATTCCATCTTCTTTGTACAGTCAATGACCTTTATGTCTAGGTAATGCTTTAAGGGATTATTGGGACTGTTAGGTGACAACATGTATGGAACTATAAACCAGGAAGCATGCATACAACAGCTACCAGAAAAGTACTTTTTGCAAGTAGTATATAAGATTTTAATTAAGATTGAGTGAATGTATACACAAAACATGTTCTGGGGTATCTGTTTGAGTCTTTACTTTCAAATTCTCAGTTCACGACAAAATATATACTCCATTAATTCAGAAGCTTCTCTCCTCTCAAGACAGCAGCTAAGTTACACGTAGATATTAATTCTCTGGCACCTACAGGAGTTGTTCATCTCCTTTGCGGTTGTGCTCTGTGGATAGTTTTATAAAAGTAGTCCATCCGACATCAGAGTCTTGTAATGTTACTTTTAGTATGAAAGAAAGAGTGAGAGGTCCCTCTATCAATATGAAATGGTAAAAGAACACAAGGCGGTGGCCAGGAAGGGGAAAATAGCTTCATGCTGAATACCTAGCGACTCTTTTCCTCCACAAGCTGAGTCCCCCCTTGTGTGCCTGCAGCTTGTCGTCCTCACTTGTCACTGTGCTAAGTCCTTTCTGCTGCTTCTTCATTCCAAGCTCTGATCCTAGTAACAGCAGGTGACATAATCCTACATGCTTTCTGGTAACCCAACCGTAGCAAAGAAGAAAACGAGAATACTTCCTTCTGCCTCAGGAAAGGCACGTCTAAAATAAAACTCACTTTGAGTCATACTACTATAGCTGAGAAGGAATGTTTCTTATCGAAATATTCTCAGAAACTGTTGATTTCAGCACATCTAAAGAGGTCCCAGAATACGACAGCAAATATACCCAATGGCGTGTGATGCCGTTCAAAATGTACTCTCCCCGATTCGCTCCTACGTCTCAAAATCATCCTGAGCTATAGGGGGAGAACCCGTAAAAAGTGAGTGGCTTGTGCAAGATGAAGCAGCCCTGGAGGTCCGCTATAAAAAAAATATGCTTCTAAACTGTGTGGCGGTGGCACACACCTACAGTCTCAGCACCAGGGAAGACGGGCAGGAGGCCTGCAAGTGTGAGCCCAGCCTAGGCCATTTACTTAGCGAGACCCTGTCGCAAGATAAAAAAATCGAAAAACGGTTGTGGGTGTGACTCAGCACGAAGGGCCTGGAGTCAACCCTCAGCCCTCCAAACATTGATGTTTATAGTTAGTTATTAACAGCGTACTAAACAATTGGAAATTTGCCGGGGAGCAGACCATATATTTTGTGTTTGTTCTCCTTGTGACAAAAAGCGAGTAGTTTCTCTAAAATCATTTCATTTGAAGCAAGGATAAAATAAAAATGGAAGAAATTCCTTTCCTTTCCTGTTTCCGTCCTTCCTTTGATCTCTTTTCCTCCTTCCTCCTTCCTTCCCTCTTGCTTTCTCTCCCCGCCCCCCTCACTCTCTGTCTCACTTCTTATCTGCCTGTTTTCTGGCTTGTTTCTTCCTCCCTCTCTTTCTCGATTCCTTGTTTTTTCTCTTTCTTTCTGCTTTTCATTTCTTCCTCCCACTCTGTTTTTCTACTGCCTTATTTCAGATGACCACTTTGCCTCTTTAGCTTATCCCTCTCTGCTAGAAAAGATAAATAAGATGCCACTGTTCTGTCTTCACCCTCCCTTTCTGTATATTACCCTTTCTCTTTTTAAACATCAGTTTATCACTGGATGTGGTATTGCCACGATTGCTGCTTTGAAGAGTATAATACAGACACAAAAATATAGCACCACATTTGGCAGTAATAACACTTAAAGTTTATCAGATATTGTCATGCATCAAACATGCTTCAAATGCTTTTTGCTTTTCTTAACTGGTAATCGATGGACGTGTTAAATGTTATCATTCACACCTGATGGACAGAGAAGCTTGAGTAGCTAGCCTAGCCTCCCAAGCCGTTCAGTTACATGAAACCTAACTTTACAGTCTGAGCTTATGACTACTATGCTATATCTCAGATCTACTAATATCATTATCACTGCAGTAATATGTGTACTTCCTAAAGAACAGGAATGTTAATATTTATTCTCTCTCCAAACATCTACACTATTTCCACAAGTAGCTACTATCAGCTTTCTTGTGTTTTTCAAAGAAAAAATATTAAGTATTTGCAAAGGTGTTTCCAGTTCTGCTTTCTGGCCCCCGGCAAAGAAGCAGCTTTGTGCCATCATGTCCTTCTCCCGTGATGCTTTGCCTGGAGACACCCTGCCATGGACTGGCCCCTCAAGAACCATAGCCAAATTAAATCTTTCCTCCTTTATCAGCAGTTGTCATGTATTTTGTACTACTGGTGGGAAAGCTGACCATGATCAATTCTTTTTAAAAGTTGCAGTGTACAACATTTTTTTTGATGGCCATTGGAATTGTTTAAGATTTGCTATAACTTTGCATCATGTAACTGTGTACATTTGTAAGCTTATTCTTCTACTTCGAATTATAAGGTAGAAGAACTGTGTAGATTTCACACATTTACTGCCATTTCTCTTTCCTCTGATCATCACTGTTTGCTATCAAAATTCTTCAAACAAGGCACCCAAAAGTATTTAACATATGACAAGAAGCTTCTAAAGACATACTTTAAAATATACATAAAATAAAATAAATGAAAAGTAAGAAAGTATAATATAGGGGACATCTTTGATGTAAGTGTAACCTCCAAGTAAAGTACCAGGCAAGCCACACTCAATATCAGAGAACAGAAAGCCTCATAGCACAAATAAATGCTTTAATTTTATTGAAGACTCACAGTGCAAATAAAGAGAAAGAGATGGAAAGAGTTGACAGAATTAGGGTACAACGCAATTAACTTGAGAAAAAATTCTACCTCATTTGGAGCAGTTACAACACTCATGCCTCTCTCTCTTGTGTTGTTCTCCCTGTCAGTGGTATCACACAAGGACGGGAGCTGACATTGGGGTGTTTCTGGGGTAGAAGTCTCCTCAGTCGTAATGGCTGTCACCAACTGTGGGCTAGATGAACACTGCATGAATGTGGGATGTCTCATGTATAGCTTGTGTTACACACATATTTAATACCCCAGGGGTCACAGGTACATTTAGCGCCTTCTGAGTATTAGGCTGGTGTCTCTTTCTTCTGCCACCCCTATCCGTATTCACACAGATATGATCTACTTACTGTTTTTCTAACAAACGTCACAGTTTACTAACTTACCTTCGCTCAAGATGTGAGTTATTTCATTTATTTCCCTTTCTTCCGCAACAGATTACATATACGCAACTATAGAACATATGTGTTGGAGTAAGAAAAATTCTGTGGAGACTAAAAGCAGAACATGAAGAAACGCCAAGGAATACTTCATAAGCAGAAGCCCTCTGCTACACTTCTGGGAATTACGTAAATTGGAATTCCTGACTGGAAAATAATTTGACAATATGTCTCAAAATCTTGAAAAATTCCACTTCTAGAAGTTAACTTTATTTGAGCAATGATTCTATGACAAAGTATACAAGTAACAGCATTATTTGATAGCAAATTTAAAAAATAAATATGTAAGTATAAAATATTGATTAAATGAGCGTTACCCTCATAAAACAAAGTGACAATTTTAAAATCCTTCTGTGAAACAAGTATTGCCACACAGATAATTAAACTAGCATTAAGCCATAATTTTAATTTTGTAAAGTACTTATGCAATTCTATAAGTAATTATATTTTATAAAATACAATTTTATAATTTTCTTTGTGGAAAATATTTCACGTGTACAACTGAAAGAGAAATTATATGCATGCCAATTACACAAACTTATAAAATCAGCAACATATGTTAAGTAATTTTATGAAAACCTTAACATTTTATAATACTCCTATTAAATGATGACAATTTGCAAACTACCATGAACTGCTATATACCTCACGGCAATAAAATTCAAATATTATATCACAAAACTAAGGGTGAGAATGTGCGTCCGCCTGTGATAAAGGAAGCCTGTGTGTTATTTCTGTCTCTCTGCAACTCTTTACAAATAGCAATCTTCCCAATGGTACGTTTAAGCTTTTTAAAAGTAATCCAATGAAATAATAAAAATGTACACTAGGGGGGGCAAGAGTGCTTACCAAAAGTTAACTTTCTGTGAAATTAAGAGGCACTGAGGAAAGGGAGGAACTTTATATTTTTTAAAGGTAAAACCACAACTAAGAAGCCGTTCATAATTTTCACTCAGGTGATGTTGTTGAAACAGTAGGTCTCATGGGGGAAAACTACCTTTCTGCATGCATTAATTATATCACCAGTCAAAAACAATTCAATTAAATTTCAAAAGCAACATGGACAAATTTACTTTTTTATCAACTTGAAATTATATATGATACAAAGAAGCATAACTTACTGTTTATTTAATACACAAACATAATTTAAATAATTTAAATGTTAATGAAAACGGTAGAAAGTTTAAACTTTATATTGATACTGTTTTGACTGTTTTTTGTTTTGGTTTTTTTGAGACAGAGTCTTGCTATGCAGTTCACTCTGGTTTTCAACTCACTTTGTAGCCCAGGCTGGCCTCAAACTCACAAGATCCTCCTGACTCAGCCCCCTGAGTGCTGGGATTACAAGCCTGCACCACCACACACGGCTCATTGACTAAGTTTGAAATTTTATAGAAAAACAAATAATGTGTAACATTTGCAGAACTGACTACGACTGTAAAATATATATGCAAACAGCTTCTTATCAGATTCTTTTTAATTTAATGACAACATAAAAAATGAGCAAGGTAGTCGTTTAAAAAGCTGGATTTTGTTTTAATTTAACTTTATCCTAAAGTACACTATATTGATGAAGCGTTAATAGCGAAAAATAAGAATTTTAATAGTAGGTGTTTCACACATATTGACAAATTTATTTCTTTAGTTGAACTGATGCTTATAGCACCAGTGGGTGTGAAAATGCCAGCCTCCGTAGTGACACCCTAATAATTACCTGTATTCAGGGAACACTGGTCATACCATATATTTGTCATTATAGTATGTTAATCTGTATGTTTTCAGTGTTTTTATCTTTAGTTACTAGAGGATTTAAATGATTTTTAAATCTATTCACTGATTATTCATGTTTTCCTCTTTGGGACTTTCACTCTATTTGAAATTCCTGCTTTTTTCTTTTCGCCTTTGATTTACGTGAGAATGCTCCTGTGGACATCACATTTGACCATCTTGCATTAAAATAAATATGGTCTAAAGGTTCATAAATTTTATATGATATCAAAAATAAAATATTTAAATTTTTCGTTCCGTCACTACTGCTTTGCAGCTCTAGACTGTCATGTTCTGTGGTTAGTACACAGGACTGCAGCTGTGGATCATCCCCCAGGCAGAACGTGCTGTAGTAAGCATCTCCCTGCCGGGGCATGGCGTGGTAAATCCTAGCGCGGGCCTGCAGCTGGACCATCTGGGGACCTGCGCTGGTTTGACCATCCCACGGAGCCTCTGGGAACCACCACCTCCACACTGACAGCTCACTGTGTCATGGACTGTGTCATGGGCTGGTATTTCTCCTCGCGTCCTGCTGGCAGGGACGCAGAGCTACCACCAAGACTTGTATGCTGGTTACTGTGGGTTCCACCTGTATCACAGTTGAGATCTCAAATGTCTCCTCAAAATATCCTGTACTCAGAAGTGGGGCTTTGGGAGGTAATGGGACCCCCAAATTAGGGATGGGGTGCTACCCTCATTGGCTGACTAATCTTTTGCTGGGTGGATGGCTGAACGCCATCAGGAAGTAGCGCCTAATTTGAGGTGAGTCAATGGACATGACCTGGAAGGGTGTATCTTCCCTTTTCTTAGCTGCCATGGGGTGAGCAGCATTCTTCCTTGGCCCCTTCTGTCATTCCACTTCTTCCTGGAGCCACCACGGACTGAAACTATGGGAAATCAACCAACTAAGCTCCTCTCCCTTTGCATCGCAGGTGCCGGGCATGTTGTCCCAGCCAAGGGAGAGTGGTTAACACAACCTCCTTTCTTTGTGTCTTCCTGACCCTAGGTGGTCTAGCTGCGCCATGGCCCCAGTGTTATTCATAAAGCAAGACCAGAATGAGCTTCCTGGGAAGCACTTTGGACGTTAGGATTGTGGATTGTGCGTTAGGTTCTCCTTTCCCACTCTAGAAGCCATGGACCCAAAATACTCTCTTCTGAGCAACTATGTGTCAGACTGGGAGAGGAATAACAGGAAAACCAGATCATTCTCCTGGCCCGCCAGAGCTCTGTCTGTTTGGGTATGGGATCCACACAAATGTCTCACCTCATTAACAAGTCCTGAGTTTTCACGAAGGCATTCTGATCTGTCATAATCATGAGCTGGACTTCCTCTGTGAGGGAGGGAGTATCCGCTAGAACTTCCTGTTCCACCCTCGTTTCCATTCCATAGACACTGGCTTTCTCCTTCCTGCGCGCAATGGCCTTCATTATAATCTTACTCAGACTTGTACCCAGAACTCTGCAGCATCTCTTCATCTGCCTCCTGGATATTCCTACCTAGATGTTCCACAGAGACCTCTAAAATTCAATATAGAACACTGAATATATTCTCTCTCATTCCTAACCTGCTATTCCTATGATTGGACTTATGTCAATGGAAAGCACGACAATCCATCGTAAATTTCTGGCACCGCCTCAAGCCTATCTTTTCTGTCATATGTTTAATCTTCAGTCTATCAAGTGTGCCTTCTAGGTGGCTCCTGATTTGCTGCTTCATCGTTCAATCACAGCAGCACAGCAGTCAGCAAGATGGTATGTCCCCTCAGAAAGGGTGGGTCAGAATGTGTGTTACTATTTACCAATTATATTAACTACCGAATCACGCTGGGGTTAGGGTTTTCTGTTTGTCTGTACAGGATAACAATAGTTCCTACCTAACTTACAGGATAGTTCAAATTTTAATTGAGAATGTGCTTGGGAAGCACTTTTCCCCATACATACTTGCCTCGCATTCATTTGCTAATATTTTTAGCAACGCTGATTAATACTAGTGCAAGCCGCTGGAACACTACAACCACCTCCTGTCTGTGGTAGCTCTGATTCCGTTCTTCTCCTTCACATATCCCTCTGCGTGTTGCAAGGAGGGTTAGATTGGAAAAACAAATGTGAGCACATCACCGCTTTGGCTACTGGCCCTCCACTACTTTCAGCATAGCTATGAAACCTCTTATCATGATGCCCAAGTCCTTCTTCAAGTATCTCCTATGTATCCCTCCAGCCATTTCCTTGCCCTTCCCTCTGAAAAAAATATTGAACTTTATCATGCCCAAGAATTATTAAAACTATTACGAACTGTGGCCCTGGAATGTACCTAAGATTTTAATTTAATAAATTCAAATTGGCGCACAAGGCCATATTTTAACTCAAGTCTACCCTCTTGTTGTGCATTGGCTAGTTTCTGATACAGGAAATGACTTTGTGTGTGTGTGTGTGTGTGTGTGTGTGTGTGTGTATGTCTTTTTGAGACAGGGTCCCACTGTGCAGCTCAGGCTGGCCTTGAACTCGCTTTGTAGCCCAGACTGGTCTCGAACTCACAGCAACCCTCCTGCCTCAGCCTCCGAGTTCTGGGATTATAGGTGTGTGCCACCATACCCAGCTAGGAAACATAGTTTTAGAAATCTTGGTCTTGTTATGCATTAAGCTCTAAAGTCTTTTTTCAGCATCTACTTTTTCCTGTTTTGTTTTTTCTCTATCTCTCTGTCTGACTATCTGATATGGGTTGTGTCTAGGTGTCCTCCAAAGCCTCTGGCAGTCATAGGTGGGGCTTGTTCAGAGGTGTCTGAATCTACTGTGTGTGACTGATTCATGGTGCAGTGCTAGGGTTAAGGGCGCCAGGATTAAGGATGAGTGATTACTACATCAGTCCAAAGATTGCCCTAATCCCAGGAGCCGGGGTACACTATAAGGGACTGAAAGAGGCGTGACTGGCCCCTTGCTTGTTTTGGTACCTTCTGCCCATGTTCCCCCCCACCCCCCCATGAAGTGTTTCTCCTCTGCAATGCTTGTCTGCATGGAGCCGGCCTGGGAAAGGCTAAAACCTCTACAAACTGAGCTAAGTCTTTCTACCTGTATCTTTGTGTCTAGTATTTTGTCTCAGCAATGAGAAAAATAACTAGGACACTATCTTTCATATTTTATTTCTCCCTATTTTCTTCTCTCGTCTCCCTACTTCCTTCCACCCTCCTTCTTTCTTTCCTACATTCACTCCCTCCCTCAGTCTGTTCATCCTTCCTTCCTTCCCTCCTTCCTTCCCTCCCCTCCCCTCCCCTTCTCTCCCTTCTTTCCTTGTTACTTAGCTTCTTCCTTTTGGCCGACTGCTTCTCATTTTCTACTCCCCTTAGAAATCATTGTTTTTAAACTTTCATCATAATTACATGCAGAAAAACATACTGTTGATAATATTTGGTCTCTACCATAGGATTTCTATTACAATATAATTTAACAAATATTTAAAATTAAAATTTTCTTCAGCCTGTGTTAATACATTGAGTGCATTGTTCTCTCATAAGTTTGAGTACAATGAATTAAACTTCCTTAAAATCTGAATGCTAACAGGTCTACCAGTAAAGCTTAGATGATTTTTATTTACAAATAAGTAGTTGACCCTGAGCTAGAATAAAAAAAAATAGATTTGTGTTAAATTTGATTTATTTTCTCCAATATCTGAGGGGAAATATGACCATTTCCTCTCCAAACATGGTGGTTTGTACAGTTATTGTATAGTGAAAATGACATATCTGATTACTAAATTACTCGGTAATTTAAGTCGTAAAATTTAAGAGACTTGCTGTAAGTCAGTCTTGTTTATCACTTTTCCAAGTAGTAATCTTTTGTGGGTTCTTAATTTCATTTAACTTTTATTTTTTGATTGAAGTGTTCATTTCTCCTCAGGTAACTTGATAGTCAAGGTATATCTGTGTGTGTGCATGTGTGTGAGAGAAAGAGAAAAATTGAGGGAGAATTTCTATGTGTGTGACTTTTAAAAAACTCTTCTCAGTAAAATCTGTAAGATTTTGCTCTTCCTTCTACATTTGACTGACATAAACATGAAGATAAAAATCATGATAGGCTATTGAACAGTTTATCTGTTTGTAGTTTAGCTTCAAATATGTGACTCTAAAATTCAGAATAGGTATATCACCTGGAGTAGTTCAAATAATTGATTCATAAGTCAGCTACATCAGGCAGGTTTTGATGGTATCTTTGTAAATAGGCTGGAGCTTTCAAATGCCTGATGGTATCTCTCATACAAACATGAAAGGCATTTAGAGGTTGGGATATGCTATCATTACAACCTGTATTCTAGACACAGTTCATGAGGCCTATTAACTGCAGTACAAGGGATTGTATATCGCTAAAGTGCAATAAAAAGAATGATAACACAAAAATGCTTTTATAATTGTGCTTTAAAGAAAGTACGGCTTTTATATGAGACCTTTAGCAATGAAAAGCAATTTTAAGATGCTTAAAATAAAATCAAAATGATAGTAAATAACAAGATTGGAACACCTAGAAGCACATCCAGCAATCCACATTGTTACATATACTTTCTTACCCCAGATCTGATGCAGGTATCATACTTTTAAAGATGGTTTGACATTATGCGCACCTTTGCAAAGCATGTTCACTCTGTTCATAATGCCAGAGGAATGCGCATACATCTTTCATGTCTAAAATTAGATACACTTTAAGGTACTTACATAGAGTAAATTCTATAGAGCAAGTGTAAACATAAACGTTTCTGAGGTCGGCACAGTAGGCTAAAGAAAATTTATTTGGTAATTCTATTTAGGTTCTCTGAACCTTTTGACTATATGTTTTTCACAGCTACTAAGACACACACACACACACACACGCACACACACACACACACTCTAAAATATGCTCTGCCACCCTCCTTACCCTAACTGCTGCCATATTCAAAAAGTGTGGTTTTGGTAGACTTCAAACCCTTTCTATGCTTTTCCTTCCTTCCATCACAAATATATGTACCTCAAACTCTCAAATCCTGCAAGACGTCTATGTTTTGGTTTAACTTTTTTGGCCAAAATTTACTGATCATCTGCTATATGTCAAGAATTGTGTTCAGTAATGAGGACATGGTGGTGAAGAAAACGAAAATCTCATCTTATGCTCTTCTGAAACTTGCTGGTATTCTACTGCGGTCACAAAATGGAATGGCAGAGTGACGTGAGAATGATGGGACAAACATAAATTTTCCTTCCTACCTTCATTCCCTCCCTCAGCCTTTGCGTCTCTCCGACCCGCCAAAATCCAGTCAAGAAGTTGTGATAGCGCAGGAAGGCGTGGAGCGGAGAATGGCTGCATTGAAATGGGTGAGAAGCGCACTTTGACTTTTGCTAAGACTCCTTCACTCCCTCATCAGTGTAGCTTAGCACGCAGAGAAAGCCCCTTAGTCTCACAGACTCTCACTGGGGAAAGCGGAAGGCTTCATGTACCTCCAGTGTCACAGCTTTTGAAAACGTCAGCAGAAAAACCCTCTCTGACTGCTCCAGAGTGCTGAGGTATTTAGCACGGTTAAAATTCCCAGGGGTGTTTCCGAACAGGGAAAAGAGGATCACAATGACTGATCGTACTGCTCACCAGGGGCTAGAAGAAAGGCAACAAGAAAAGCAGGTACTCAGAAACAGAGCAAACAAAGACCTAAACACAGGAGGGCAACTTGAAGAACGCCCAGTGAATTTAGTATTGGGGTGTTTAGAAAAAGAAGCAGGGCTGCCTAGGACCCTTGCACTGGTTACTAAATTGGTGGGGAGAAGGAGTCCAAAGATTGAGATAGTCACAGATCAGGGTATGAGAAAACCAAAAGCCAGAAAATCATTCAGAGCACAGTGACTGAGTCAGGCCTGACAAAACCTCGGGAGGGAAAGGCACAGGGCAGAGTCCTGGCTACCACTGGAACTGGACACAGAGCTCTGTGAACGGGGAGTCACAGGGCTGGGCAGCTGTTGTCACTAGTGTGATCCAAGGGAGAAGAAGACACTGGATCATTGCTGAGAAGATCCTTTCACACTGCTCCCAAACAACTACACTCTGCCCATGAGGTGGGTGTCCCTTCCACCAGCAGCCACAAGCTGTTGAAATGTGTAAGACCTAAGTATCACTGGATTTCTGGGCTGGATAGAGACTCCTGGCCAGATGCCAGGAGAGGACTTGGTGTGAGGAGAAAGCCAGAGAGGAGCGGTGTGGTCAGAAGGATGCACGGCATGCTCATGAGCAATACAGAAAGAGCAGAGATAAGCAGCTGTGGAGAGTACCACAGACAGAAGCGGGCAGAGGTTGAGAAGGTCCTTTCAGAAACCAGAAGATGGGGTACATGACCCACTTCATGGCCTTGTGCTCCTATCTAGCATCACTGAAGGAATGCAATAGCCGTTCCTACAGGATGGCCAGTGAAACCCGGAATATCTCTGCCTGCAGAAGAGATGAGAAGCAGGCCCTGTAGTCCATCCAGACATCAGCAGTCCCTTTGTTCACTGGCAGAAAAGAGAAGAAATCAGAGGACAAGAACCATTTCAAACACTAGTGGACACATTCAACCTCTGGGCTCAAACACAGAGAACTGTAATTCTCCCATCCTCCACAGTTGTTACAAAAGCATTTCCTCCATTTGTGAACATAAGGGAAAGAGGTCACTGGTTGAATTGTGACAGAAGTATAAACACGATTGAGAAGATCTCTGTGTGTGTGTATATGTGTGTGTGTGTTTCAGTTCTTTCTTCTTAATGTAATATAATTCCAGTCAAAATAGCAACTGTATTTTAATAGTGCTATAGAAATAATTATAAACTTTATATGAAATCAGAAGACTCAGAATAGTCAAAGCAATCCTGAGCAACAAGAGCAAAGCAGGAGACATTACAATCCTGGTTTTCACATTATATCACAAAGCTCTAATAATAAAAGCAGCATGGCACTGCCATAAAAACTGATGTGCAGATCAGTGTAACAGACTGGGGAATACAGTAACAATCCCAATCACACTGAGCCATCTGATTTTTCAAAAAATTGTCAGGAGCATAAGCTGGAGAAAAGGTGCCCTTTTTAGCAAACAGGAAATTGGTTAAACCTTTGCAGAAAAATTAACCTAGGGCTATCTGTCTCATCTGTACTAGAATCAAATCAAAACGGATCAAAAAACTAGCTATGAAAACAGAAACACTAAATCTCCAGAAAGAAAAAATTGGTAAAACACTTGGAGACATAGGCAAAGTCAAGGACCTGCTGAATAAAACCCCAGTTGCACAAGAAATAATACGACAAATGAACAAATGGTATTGTGTTAAATTAAAAAGCATCTGCACACAAGGGAAACAACCAGAGTGAAGAGACAATCTATAGAACTGAAAAAATTTGCCAGCTACTCCTTGGATATCTAGAATACACAAAGGACAAAAAATTAGACCCTTTAAGTAAAAGACACAATCAGCACACGGGAAATCGAAATGAATAGCCAGTTCTCACAAGAAGATGGGCAGATGAATACTGAGTGCAAGAAAAATGTGTAGCATTTTTGGCCATTAGAGAAATGTAAGTAAAACCAAAGTGCGATTCCATCTTATGGGAGGAAATAACATTTAATTAAGATACAGCCTGCGCTTTGCTTCTCTTTCCTTTTCTTTTAACCCACAGTTCTTCAAGGCACGCCCCAACCATTCCAATGACTGAATTTGTACATTATCCAGAATTGATTTTACTGGTGAATACTTGATAAGTTAGGGTAAAGTTTGAAACTACCATAGCTCTGATTCCTGTAGAGTAAGTGTTGCAAGAAACGAGATGATTTTGGTGGGTTCTGAGTGAGGAAAGATAAAAGGTGTGGCTATTTCAGAAAACCATTGTCACACAGGGAGGGACCACCAGTTTTCTGATTGTGCGAAACTTGCTTGAAAGCTCAATTTAAGAATAGGGTAAAATGTTGTAGTTACTTGACACTACATGACCTGCACATCTTCAATCCAGGAGGTAGAACAAACATAAACTCTTTTAATTTCGCAGTTCAACTTTTAAGATACTTAGTGAAACACTGAATTTCTTGTTACATGGGCTTTTGTTAAATTTTATTATTATAAATCTTATTCTACAAACTAAAATAGAAATTTAATTAAAAATTATAAAATGGTAGGCTCAATCCTCATAATTAATTAGCCAGTGTCAATTAGGCTGCCATAATTTAAAAACACATACTAATATACATCAAATATTTATATTTGCAATAGATTTGACTTACCAAAGGTAAATACAGTTCATCAAAGCCATTTTACATTATGTATTTTTATAGAAGAAATTCAATTTTTGTGCAGACATTATTTTATTTAACATATTTTATAGAGCATTATTGACCAACATTACCAGGTTTTTTCACTAATTTTCACCCTCAATGTTTTCTGAGAGCCTTCCACTGTACAGCTGGCACAGCAGAAGCTGTCACTTCAAGAATAAAAAATGATGCAAGCAGTCAGAAGTCTTTATCTGAATTATTAGACTATTGTCAAATAGTTATATTCACTTTTGAAAACTGAAAAATATGAGAATAAATGTTTTCAAAAATTATTTAATTCTGTGTAGCTTTGAAGTTATATGTTATTCACTGTTATAGAATAAGATACATAAGGAACTGAAAAGGACCTTGAGGTGTTCTCAAGTTTATTCCCATGTGCAATCACAGTTGTCAAAGGTCAACTGCCTCCTTAAATTCCATTTTAGTACATAATTCGCCTCACTTTCCATACAGTTATTCTTAAACAAATCTGAATTTCACAAGTCACACTTTGATTCCATTTCTCCACTGTGTAGTGGATGTGATTTCTATTTTTTGAAGATAGTTTTATCATATTATTTTTTTCTCTTGGCACAAACCCCTCCATTTATAAATCTTTCAGGATTAATTTTCTAGTAGTTCATAGGTGTTTACCAATTCTCCACATTTTAAAGTTTGGTGAAACTGTAGAACCACAGTATAACAGTTACATTTCTTTCCTCTGAACTGCTCAGTCAAACAATTTTTGAAACATGCTCATTCATTCAAATATCATACTAAATTACTGAGCTTTATATATTCCTTATAAGTTCAATCACCTATGAGAGTGTTTGCACATGTTTGGACATTTACCATTTTTAATAACACCTTTTTTCTCAGCAAGATTCATTCAGGAATTTTTTTTCAATTTATAATTTTGGGGGGCTGGGGTTATAGCTCAGCATCACAGTGCTTGCCTGGCAGGTGTAAGGTCCTGGGTTCAATTCCTGGTTTCAAAAAAATAACTACTGTAGGAGCCCCAGAGAAACAATTTATAATTTTGAATGTAAATTTCTCACATCTATTTATTTTCCATATATATTATATATGGTATATTATATAATATAAAGTATATATTATATATTGTATATAATATTGCGTATATTATATACTGTATGTGTTATACATAATATATTATATAGTGTGTATATCATGTCATGTATATATTATATATTTGTTATGGTTTGTATCTGGGTGTCCCTCCAAAGCTACTTTTACTGTTTGATTCGTGGGTGAGAGTGCTACACTGCCCTGGGTGGACAGTTTGTATATGTAAGAGAAAGAAAAAGGCTACTTGCCACCACTCCTCCCTTTTGCTCTGGCTGCTTTTTACTGTCTTCTGCCACCACGAAGCACTGCCCTCTGCCATGGTATACTACTTTGGAGGCCAGCCAAGTATGGACGGAAACCTCCACAAACTGTGAGCTAGATAAATCTTCCCTTCCTTCATTTTGGGTGTCAGATATTTTATCTCAGCAATGAGAGAAATGTAACCAAGACAATATTCAAAACCTATCTAATATGTTAGTTTTATTTGACAAACAAATATGTTTAACTTCAGTAAGTCCTTTACTTAGAAAGTTATTCATTATTATGGTCAAATTTCAAAACTTTTAAGTAGATGGATTATACTACATGTTTTGGAAAACAACAACATGCATGAAATATATGCTTGTTTTACTTAAAACCTCAAGCTTTTCTGATCAGCATCAACCAACTTGTTTTTTAGAATGGTTGTTTAAGTGAATTAAACATTCTGCCTACTCAGCTGAAGGATTTTCAACTTCAAATGTATTTATGTGTGGAAATATACCTCAAACAGCTCAAATTTCAATATTTTATTGTTTTGAGAGTAAATTTAAAGCTGATAACATTTTGTCTAATTTTATAGAAGTGTTTTAAACAGATTTCATTTGCCTAGGTGCTGAATACTTTCAGTACTATAAAATGATCTTAAAACTCTATAAATAACTCATGGTTAACTTTCATGTGATCTCAAATTTTCCCATCTCTTCCTCCTTTTCAGTTTTTGCTCTGTTCACTTATTATGCCTTAGTTGCTCCAGGATTACCAACATGTTGGTCAGACTCTACTGCCACTGGTAGTTCTCAGTCTGCACACTCTCTCCTTATAATTTACTTACATTTTCTGTTATTAAAATTAAACTTGTGGTGCATCCGTATTCAAAAGGAAGAAAAATAATTCTCTTTGATATTTCATATGTTTGAAAATGGTGAACTTTTCATTTTCCTATGAAATAATATCTTGTAACTATAGAATATAATTCAAATTTATGGTATGCTTTTTTCTTTGGGAATTTAAAATATTTTAAATAATTTGGGCTTTGCCTGGTTGCCCCAGAACTGTAGAGTATGACTGATAACTGCCTTTAGAATTCCTAATAGCTAAATTACAATTATTATGCAAAGCGCTACAATAGACAGTTATATGGATTGTTAAATGACTTTGCCTTTTTTGCAAACTATAATCATTTTCCTTTATTAGCTGAAGGATTTTATAATTTAAGGAAGATGAGAAACCTATAAGTCACGCTTTCAAATAAGGAACACGGATATTGCAAACATTAAATTCCTCCATAAAAATGTTAAGGCGTCATTAAACTAGGTCCAGATTAATACAATTCAGTCAACTCTAGACAGATATCGCCCATAATAAGCTGAAACAATACCTAGTGATCTAAGATGTAAAATATTTTACTACAGCCAATTTATAAACCTATAAAACATACAGGTATCATTCAACCTCTTTATTAATAGTGCATGCCTTGTATTAAATCAAAACCACTTCCCAAACCCCTCCCTTTGGCGTCCCTTCCTCAGTTGTTGCCCCTTGTTTTCTGTTCTCTCCCTGAATGACAGCATCCCTTTTACTAGAAGCAGCACAGGCAATTCCAGGCCTGGTGATACAGCTTAACTTTCTCTGAGATTTATAGACATATTTTCCACCCTCTACTTGCAACGCTCTATGTGCTAATGTTGATGAATTTGTTTTTCTGCAGGTAGATTTTTTTTTTTTTGGCTCACTTTTGGAAAAATGCAATTTATTATTTTTAAAGCATGACACGTTTCTTTGCAAGTGAATTATATCCACCAGAAAATTAGTCTTGCAAAAATCCAGGTCTTAGACAACATTGAATCTAGTTGGAGGATTTCTAGGAAAACCAAAGGTTTCATACTCACTGAATTGCTGAGAATTTTATTGGATAATCTCATCTGGTAATTCTGTTGTCATGCAGTAATTTCAACATAATGCCAATTTTTATTATGATCACAACCTGTAATTGGTGAGAACTCTATTGTGGTATAAGCTTTACTTGGTAAGGTAACCCAGTAGTTGGAATTTAGAATCACCTGAACCATTGTTCATCTACCTGATGGCTGTGTGGTGTGGTTACTAATTTGCATGGTATCTCCAGCCTGGGGGCCCATGGGGCAGTCAGGTTTATCCATATTGACTCCCAGCTTCCAAAGCAGAGTTCCAAGGGAGAGAAAAGAATCATGGGTGCTCTCTCTTCTTTTCTAACTATCCTTTGTAAGCCACACACATTACTTCCACATTATTCAATTTGTTAAAAGACAGTCACTAGGACAGACCCATAAGGAAGGCTGGGAAATGAGGGGTTGTGAGTTCATGTTGATTTGAGAAGTAACAAAATGTGTTCATACATGTATGAAACTGTCACATCAAACACAATATCTTTAAGTGTCACTCTGAAAAACGGCCAGCTATTTCTAAAATTACTTCAAAAATATATTGAAAATGTAAATTCATATTCTTATTGCTGCATTCCAATGGCTCGTTGTAACAAGGTGTGTCATCCCAAATCAGCTTGCTAAAAGTATCAGTGAAATTAATAAAAATGTAAATTCATGGAAAAGTAATATCCTTAACAAAGAAACTGCATCCTCTCACTCATCATAGAAAAAAAATGAATGAATTAAGCTAGTAAATTATTTAATTACCACTTGGACATCAGCATTCTTACACATAAATGAGGTAATATGCTATTTTAAAGGTAAATGAGTCCAAAGAAATTTTAATTAACTGCAAAAAATATTCCAAAGAATGAAGAACAAATAAAAATAGACTATCCAGAAAGGTAGAAATAAAAATACAATTGCTTGCATTAATTTATAGTGTGCATATATCTAAGTATATATAGTGTCCATATAACATATATAATGTATATAGTTATATAGTCAATGTTGAGACATAAAAATTAAGAAAGTCCATATAAATTGTTGAACAAAATGCCTGTCACTAAATTTACTAGAATTACTTTATATAAGAGTTTATTTCTCATTTACATAGCAATAACTCTCCCTAATTCTCAGGAAATTTTCCTCACTTTACCTTAATATATTAACACCAGCCAAAGAAAAATACTGCCTCATTATATTTTTGCAGAGAGGTAACAGTGCAGTTCATTGAGAGAAATGTTTCACCCACACTGGCAGAAAATCACAGAGTGCACACTGCTGTCTCCCTTGCATGGCACGAAAGGTGATGCGTAGTGCCCTGGTGACTTGTTTTGCTATTTGGTCAGAGTCTGTAAACAGTAATCATGGAGGATCAGAGACCAGCAGTTCTGAAGGAAAGGTATGTGGAAACATCCCTCAGGTAAGTCATACAAGACTCCTGTCTTTGTGGATCACATTAATACCCTCAAGAAAGCAAAAGCCAAAATTAAATCCCTTTTCAACCAGATGGGCAGGATGACTTAATGTGTTAGTGAACTTCTTATTTCTGTGACCAAATGCCCCAGATAAGCAACTTAGAGAAGGAATTATTATTTTTATTTTTTTGGTTCACAGTTTCAGAAGATTCAGTCCATAATCAGCTGGCTTTACTGTTTCTAGACCTGTGACATGGGAGAAACACCATAGTGGAAGAGCATGGTGTAGGAAACTGCTCACGTCACAGTACCCAGTAAGCAGATGGAAAGAGACAGACCTAGAGAGGAGAGGGTTGAAGGTCAGATATGGTTTCCAAGGACGCGCTCCCATGACCCGCTGCCTTTTGTTAGGCTCTGCCTCCTGTTTCCATCCCATGCCAATAATCCCATAGGTTTATGAGCTCATTAGTGAACAACTGAGCAAGTCGGAGCCCTTCCAGTCCAACGACCTCTCTAGGCCCCATGTCTAAAAATTACTTTACTGGAGATCAAGCCTTTATGATGAGTCTTGAGGAAAGGGTATTTCAAATTTAAACCATAACACCTGCTCACAGATGTCAACCTCTGTGTTTACTTTTTCTTGCCCATCTCTATGGTTATGGAATGAAGCCAGGATAACAGTAACTATGGTGGCAGAGAAGGAAACAGGGCACCAATCCACCATATGAAGCTTCCCTCAGTGTGGCTGCCTGAGCACATCATTTGTAAGTGTCTGGCCAGGCAGTATCAGAAATGGACGTCGCTCCAGACATCACACCATTTCTCTGGGGTTAAGTGCGTAAAAATAAAAAGAGCGTTGTGAATCCAGACATCCAGATTGTACTTCTCCAAGATTCTGTCATCTGTATTGATACCAGGAGCACAGGGCAGTGGTAGCATCCACTGAGGTGGAACAACAAAGCTAATCTAGTCTCCACTCTGACCTGTGGAGCAGAGTCATCACCATGCTGCTCAGAAGGTGTCTGTGCCCCTTATTTCCCAAGTAAATGCAGTTCCCTGAACTCTCACAGGGGTTATAGTCAACCTAGTTTGTAGAATCACGACATAGTTCCATTACTTTTATGATATTGTAGCATCAAGCTCAAAGCTCTAGGGAACAACAAAGCCCTGTAGACCACATCTAAGTGTCATTCTTAGAATGCTGAATTATGACTTATTGTGCGTGAGTCCATGTCAACAAAATCTCTTCAACAAAGCCTACTTATCAGCCATTCTCCCCCCACTGCAGCCTGCCATCCTCTATTCAGCCTTTTGCCATCTTGGTCCTCAGGTCCCTGCACAGGGATATTAATGAAGTGTGTGTACAGCCCTGCTTGAACAACCAGTGTAACGTGTCTGAGACCTACAGATCAACCATTTGGCTGAAGTGAGGTCTACAGCTTCAGCTTGAAAGACAGTAAGTTGAAAAGTTTCAGAGGGGCAGTAGTAGGTGTATAATGTGGTCTAGGAAGCAGAATGTTGTCTTTCAAAAAAAGTGGCAGTGAAAGTCATTTCATAACAACCCACATATTTGTAAATAATTTTAAAAAATTTGTTTGAGGCCAGGGCTTAAAAGGCCTCCAGGCTACATTTTTACCAAGCATTAACGTTTTGTTCCCTTGAGTGTCTGGGTTTCTCAATAAACTAAAGTAGACTAATCTTTTCATCTACAAAGGTTCCTTTCTGTGTAAGTTAATTCCCTGTGAGGATTACCCTTATTGAAATAGCATAAAAGAAAAGACAGACCTTTTCATCATCAGACCAAGCACAAAATATTTATTTCTGAGCATGGAATATAACCTCTTAAGCCCTAAATTATGTGTATAATATAGGAAGTGTCATGAAACTCACTAGATTATTGAAAAGACATTTTAAAAATGAAGCTATGTATTTCTTTTCAATAAAGAATGTTCACAAATTTATGCTGCAACCTATAATATATTAACTTCATGAACAGCATTACTCATTTCATATAAAAGAACTATAGAAGACAAAGGTAAATAAATCTTGGGACAGTAGTTTAATAAACTTACATAAGAAGAATTTACTTAGCACACTGGATAACAACCCACCAAGAGACCAGAGTGCTATTTAGTATAATAAGTGAAAGATTGTACGGCAAGCAGAGTGAGCCAGATACAGTCAAGAAAAAGACAAACAATATATTTGAAATTACAGCTGTGGTTCATGCTCTATCTTTTCATACCTCCAAGAGAACTTTTTAAATTGCCTAAAAAGGCTCAATTTAGTTACCATGTGACTGTCTAAAGCACTTTGAAATAACAAACTCCCTAGGATTATATGTCTACTACACAGATTTCCTTCTCTTTCCAAAGACATTATTGATCAGTTTGGCCACTGATTTAGAACCACTCGGTCTTCTCTTTTCTTTGAGTTTGAAGTTTGTCAGAATGTCCTTGATAATTCTGATAAACATCATTTCCACCTCCAGAGACTGTTCTGCAGCAGACAGTTCACAGAACTGGCACCGGTTATCCAGGGCCACCTTCTGTCCTTCTTCATAGCCCACCTCGCGCACGTGACAGAGGTCTTGCTTGTTGCCAACCAAAAGCATGGCTGGTTCTACAGCTCTGAAAGACAGAGACACAATTTCTGCCAAGATCCTTTCCACAACTCTGTTTTTATAAAAACAAAAACAGGAAGACTTATATTCCAATAATTCTACATCAAACAAGAAAAGCCCTTGAGTATGTACGTGTATGTAGGCACTGACACATACCTCCATTTACTTACAAAAATCACTTTAGACAGAATGTAATAAACAGCACAGAAGTGACAAAGATTTAAAGGTTAGGATTTGAAATAACATACATATATTCTTCGTTCTGACTTTGTTTACAAGCCAAGTATGATTCTTACATTCCAAACTTTCAATTTCTTCATGAAAAAGCAAAACACTAAATAAGTCCTTATCACAGACAATTCTCAGAGATTAAATAAAATAATAGGTATAAAACTATCTAGCACACTTCTAGGCAGTGAAAGGTATTCACCCTTATTTTTATGTTCACTGAAATTTGTAAAAGGAGGATTAACAAATGTCTCTTACAATTACCTGTAACAGAACAGTTAATTTAGGCAGACTACTCCTAAGCAAAACTATTCTGTACTCATTGCTGGATTTTTCTTTGCTAATATCCATCATAACATTCTGTAGAGAAAATTGCCATCTTGTGACCTTGTACAACTGTTATGTTTAAGAAAAATTTTTCTCTGTTAATACAAGTATCACCTGCCCATCCCAATATGTTCTCCTTAGATCTAATGAAACAGTTCAAAAATTGAGTTTGATTTGAAGAAAATAATAAAACTATACTAGCCTTTATATAGTACAAAACTACCATGACATTTACTATAAGGAAGAGCTGAATAATCACAGAGACTTTAATTCTTCATGGCACTAGAGTCCACTGAAAGTTGTCTTCATTTACATGACAGTATGGGCAGTTTTAATATCTTTTTCAGTCAAGTTCACGGAATTATTGTAAAGGATAAATGATACAAGAGAGGTGAAACTAAAAGAATGAGCCACAAATATCAGATATGATTTTATAAGAATATCACAGTATACCCTCATAACCTTTCTACAAATTGAAAACTGGAAATTCGCTAAAACTTATTTGGCTGATAAGTTAAGAAGATTGCTTTTAAAATGTCAAATATAAGTGATATCTTTTCGAGTGTGTTTAAGTGTTCTTCAGTGGTTAACTTTGTTTGAAAGAATATCGAAGAGTTTTGTTTTCATATCCAACGTTTGTCATAGTGCTTACATATAAGAGATTTGAAGCTTATAATAATAGAATTCTAAAAAACAAATAGTATTATATGAAGTTGAATCTGTGAAAAAAATCTCAGTAAATTTATGTACAATATGGACAAGAACGTACATCAACTAACTCCAGGGAAATATCTTTTGTCAATTATTAGCCCATGGTTTCCTGATAGTGGGGATGTAAAATAGATATAAATAAGCATGTGTGAATTTCTAATAATAATATTGTGCTTTTTGTTTTCTGGTTTAGACTATTTGGACTATAAGAAGAAAACTGACTAAGAGCACAAAAAACTCCTTAAAATGCAATTTGAATAAAAACACCTAAAATCAGAAAAACTAACCACTTTTTAAAAAAATTTTTAAATTTACTTTAAAAATAAAAGAAGGAAAACATATTAACAAGCAGACATCCATTTACAAGATAGCATAAGAACAATACAAGAAACACAGAGTTACAAAGTTGTAAGAAGTTAACAGTGGTGGTTGTATTATGTATTCAACCACATTTTTTAAAATAAAAAATCTAAACAATGAGAGACTGGTGCTTTAACATTCCTCTACCAACACATTGTTTAAGTCACAGTTATAACACATCGTCCATCATACTCTGTGTCTTGAGACAATTAATGGAGACTTGTTGACCATCTCTTTCTTTTAGGAGGTGAAGTGGAGGAAGACACATGCCTATACTTAGAATTTACAAATGGTTTGATTATTCAGTCTGTCTTGTGATATACTGAGCAACCCAGTGACAAAGAATTGCACTTCACAGGATGCCAAATGTAATAAATCAGAATTCATTTATAATCCTTAACATTTTTGTGAGAATAAAAAGGGTTGAAAAGTAAACTATCTTGTATACAGAGGATCATTATTTTGCAAGTGAGTGTCACGTTAACAATAGAAGCTGTCTTGTAAAATAGCCATTTACTTGGGGCAAGTAACTGTTTATGTCAGCCAGGATATAAAGCATTCACATCTTACTCCTTTTACTACATGTGTAACTCCTGTGGAATGGTGAATTGTTCAGGGCTGTTAAATTTTGTAATTGGAAGGCTGTATTAAATTCTTCCTAATGATGCTTATAGCCATCTGATGATTTACCAAAAGGAAAGGAGAGGGGAATGAAATATCTTACCTTTTGCAATGACTAGTTTGTGGCTCCCGAATTCTGTATATCAGAGCTTTTGCAAAAGCAAATGAGGACCTGTCACTGATGTCGTACACAATAACAAACCCGTCTGCCCAGTGAAGCTCACTTGTCAGGGAAACTTTTGCCTTCTGTGACTGAAAATAAACAAAGTGCATTTAAAGTGCTGGGATCAGGCACCAGTTCAGTACTCTACACTTTAAACAGTTAACTAATAGATGGACATCTACGTCTACCTAGAAGAAACTTCAATAAGGCAATAGGGTGATTTCTTTTTATCTTAAAGAGAAAAAAATAACACAATAAAGCAATGATACAGAATTTCAAAATAAGACAATAGAAAATTAACAGTGGTTATTATAACATGTTATCTTCAAAGTAGTTGCTCAGATTTCAAGATCTAGGCATGCAAAATTGATCAAATAATATAAGCACAAAGATTTTAGTGAATTAATAGAAATTAGCAATATAGTTATCTTAGCTATCTTGTGTATTTATATCTTCTTTCTTTCCCCTTCCTCCTTTTCTCCTTTCCCACATCCCAGTTGCTTTCTTTTGGAGCAGTTTCTTTCCCTTTCACAGTATCTAGTGTATGTTTTGCATCTTATTTGCCTTTTCAGTTTCATGTACTAGGGAGACAAAACAATGTTTACACATGCAAGTCTGATGTATTTCATTTATGAGTATGGTTTCTAGTTACATCCATTTACCTGTAAAAGCCTCGAGTTTATCCTTCTTTTATAGTCGAGTAGTACTCCACTGTATAGAAATGCCACATCATTTTTATCCATTCCTTAGTTGATGGGCATCTGGGTTGTTTCCAAGAGTTAACTATGACACATGGTGCTAATATAAACATGGGTGCACATATATCGCCGTGGTATGATCTTTTAAATTCTTCTGGGAAAATACCCAGAAGGGGAATAGCCAAGTTGAATGAGACCTTTCATCTTAGTTTTTTAAGGCATCTCACACTGATTTGCATAGTGGTTGTACCAGTCTACATTCCCACCAACAATGGAGAAAGGTTCCTTTTTCCCCACAGCCTGAGAGCATTGATTTCTTGATGGTAGCCATTCTTACTGGGATGAAGTAGAATCTCAGTGTTATTTTCACTTGCATTTCTCAAATGCCCAATGATGCTGAGCATTTTTTCATGAATTTATTTGCCATTTGTATTTCTTCATCTAAGAAGTTTTTCATCTCAGATGTCCATTTTTTGATTGGGTCTTTGAACTTTGGGGGCCTGAATTTTTTTCAGTTCTTTGTATGTTCTTGATAGAAGTTTTTTCTCTGAGGGACTGCTGGCTAAAGTTAGTTCCCATTATGTGGGTTTTCTTTTCACAAATAGTGAACTTTTTAAATGCTCAATTTCTTTCTTACTACCTTTTTTCTTTAATTAAATATGATTGAAACATAGAAAGGAACAGCAAAGTTTTATCTACCATATTTTGCAACTTTTCTATCATAAAATATCTACTCTTCTGAAAATTTGTATGATGAAATCCTTTTTAAATTAATGAGAGATTTGTTTTGAAAATTAAATTTTTCTATTTATGTAGTAAATGGAGTATGTGTTGATTTTGGGTATTAGATTTAAGCCATAAAAGTAAAAATATTGGCAAGATTTAGCCAAAGAAAGTTGTTTGATTGATTGGTTGACTGCTTGAGACTAGATTTCTCTATCTAGTCCAGGCTTGTTTTGAATTCACTACGTATCACTATACTGGCCTGGAGTTTGTCATCCTCCTGTCTCAGCCTCCTAAGTGTTAGAACTACAGACATGATCTGCCACACCTTGGTCTCTTTTGAAATCTTGGACAATTGACAATTTCTTCCCTACCATACATAACCCTACCTTAATTATAATATTTTGAATGAACACAGAGCTTTATACTCAGAATTTACCTTAGTTCTTCTCTTTGACAATTGGCTACTTACAAGTTATTGAACACACAACCTGAACTGACACACCTTAAACTATTAATTTTTGACAACAACATTATTACCTGGTAGAAATACAACTTAATATTACTTTTTTTTTTTTTTTTTTTTTTTTTTTTTTTGGCAGTACTGGAGATTGAACTCAGGACCCTGCGCTTGCTAGGCAGGCGCTTATTCCACTGAGCTATATCCCCAGCCCTAAATTACAATTGTCTCCTTTCTATCTTTTTTCTTCTTTTTTGGCTGTACTGGGGATCGAACTCAGGACCCTGCACTTGCTAGGCAAGAGCTTATTCCACTGAGCTATATCCCCAGCCCCTCAACTTAATATTACTATTACGAAGACAGTTATAATTTTGACATAGATTTATAGAAAAGCAGATAAGAGCATTTATAGCACTAAAAATAATCTCTGAACATTTTAATAATCAGAATTCAGAAAAGTTCAGTTTTAACATGAGCAATATTTTCCTTAACCTTATCTAATCTTTTTCAAGTCATAATCGAGGAAATAAAATATAATAAGAGGATATTTTTCTGAACTTACTTGAGAACAAGGATCATAGATTACCAGGTTCAGCTGTTTCCCTTCCAAACACAAATGCTTATTGTAGATAGATTCTGCAAAAAAGAAAAATGTGCATTCACTGTTGACATGGAAAATTTCCAGAATAAAAATGTGCTATCTTATCATATCAAATTCAACTGGTCATATTTCAGTGTAATAAGTAACTTTTCTTCATTGCCAGTGACCAACTCCACTTACATGTTATTTCCTCAGATAAGTTTCTCACCAATGAACTTTACCACTGTATCTGTTTCCTTAGATGCTTTGCCATGGATGAAATACCTGTGTTGCTATCTATGGACAATTTATTTCCTCCCAAGAGGTACTGACTTCCTCCGACCTACTGGAAAACATCACTTCAACAATTCTGCCTGTCTTCACTGTACCGTGAATTTATTCTTTAATATTTCATGACCATCTTACAAACATGTCAATATTTTTTCTAACTTAACTATCATTACACTTAGCGGTCAGTTCCGGGTCTTATTTGCCTTTGTGGTAAAATTAAGGAAGTTGATCATTCCTACTTCATTAAAGATGCGGCTTTCAGTGTCACTCTCTGGTTTGTTTTTTTCTTTCATCCCTTGTTACTTCACCTTGGCAATTCACATCCCAGCCTTCTCACTCTTCAGACACAGACCCAGTCTGCAGATCTCCTCTCTACCTATATTCCTTCCCTGACCTCCCCAACTCCATGCCTTTGCAGACCAGTCATTTCTGATGAATCCAACTCATAACTATAACCAAGACCACTTTCCCAGACTCTGGACAGACAACTACTTGCCACTGAAAATCTCCATTTAGACATGTCATCAACATGTCTCATTTCATCACAGGTAGAACAACCCTATCTGCCTGCAAAGGCTGTATCTTCCATAGATTCACACTTCTTTAAATGTCATATCCATAAATCCAACTTTTCAGCTGAAAAGCTTTTAAGATCTTCCATGATTCTTTCTTTCTCTTATGCCAACGTTTATTCTATTAAAAATCCATTTTCCTTTCCCTTCAAAGTGTATTTTTAATTTGTCCACATCTCACTTACTCCTATTGCTAACACTGTAGACCAAGTCACCAGTATTTCTTGCCTAAAAACTCAATTAATGTATCTGCTTTCAGTCCTCCAACCCCTGCCTGTACCTACTTTATTCTCAATGCAGAACTAAAAGTACACTTGTAACCAGATCAGACATATGTCTAATTGAATTGCTCTAATCATGCCCCATCTTTCTGGGATTAAACCAAAACTTTTTAAAAGTCTGAAAATGTCCCTCATTCGCTGCCCCCCCATTACTTCAATCACCTCTGTAGATCTCTCTGGCTTATATTTTATATGTTCTTCACTCCATCTATACTACTGAATCATTCTTTAAATATTTCAGAAATTTGCTGCCTCAAAACTTTGACAATTATTCAAGAGACTACTTGGGATGTAATCCCTAGATAAAGCTAAAGCTATCGTTACCATGTCCCTGGATGTCACCTTGGCAAGATCTGCCCCAGCTGTCCTATTTTAAATCACCATATACCATGTTAGTGTCCTTCCTCTCTCTTCTTTTATTCTTCATAGCGTTTATCAGCATATTACATAGGCATTTTAATTATTTTGAAGAAAGTCTGGATTGACTGACTCATCCTTCCAAATTGTAAATTCCATGAAGATTTGGGTATTTGTCATTTTGATTCACTGCTATAACATCTATACCTAAAAAGAACACATTAGATAACATTGTCCTTCAATGGACAGTTATTGAATGGATGAACAAATTAATTCATTTCTATAACCAGTGTTTTGATTTTAAAAATTCTACTTCTCTAAAAAGTAACCATAAACATTGCCATAAAATCAAGACCGATGCTGGTCAGTACTCCATAACCCACAGGAGAAACCTAGAGCGGGTATGTGGGGAATTATTGTCTTCCCAGAAGGTTAAGGTTGACTTTTTAAATCTTTTAGACCACACTTAATGACCTCTGTTGGCGTTTGATAAAATCTTAAATTACATTTCCTGAGTTTCTTCCAAACTTCATATCTTTGCTCTCAACTCTGGGCCATAAATTCTCCTTCTAGACATTAAAAAGTGTCTACCCTTGACTCTTAAAGAAACTGCTGGCAAGGGTGATCAACTCTCACATTTTTAAAGAATGCTATTATTTCCCCTTCTAGCCTTACAAAATGGAGATGTTCTCACTAGTTGTTTTCTCAGAGTCAATGACCTCTGTATTATTGTATTATCATTTCAAAATATCTCTAGGTCTTATTTTTTTTCACTGAGCAGTAACAGCTAGAAATGTATAAACATGTCATTTGTTTATATAACTAGATTGTATAAAAGATTAAGGTGAAGGATGTTGTTGCTATTATTCTTGGGATATTACATTTTTTATTTATGTTTAGTTTCATTTGTAGTTAGTAATGTTTTCCAGTGCCTGAGTCCTAACTCATGTGTTATGCTGACCCTGTCATTGAGATTTTTGCCCTCAGAAATTAAACACTAGGAATTTCTCTTTTCATATATTTCTACTTTCCTTAATCAGTTTTCAAGTGCTTGCCCTAAAGTGTTCAAAAATATCATATGGACTGAAATACTATGTCAGGTACATGCAAGAAACAGCACAATAAAGCACTTTAAAGTTATTTTCTGAAATTCTCTTATAAAGCTACTTCACAGATAAATGTTAAAAATTTATTTCTCCTTTTTCTTTCATAGAAAAACACACTTACAAACATTGTTCCTTTTACTTGGAATAAGTAATATTGAATGCAAAATTATTCTCTTTTCTCCCAAATCTCATATTTTCTACAATCATGTCATTCTTGTTTTTTAAAATAAAGAAAAACATTCATTTATTGCCAAGCCAGTGATCAAATCAAATATTAATATTATGATAGCGATTAATTATCGACCAAAAGCAATACTCAAAATTGTGATTAAATTCCTCACCTGTTTTGCTGTGGTAAATCCATAGGCAAAACTAATTTTTATCAAAATAATGCAAAATTTATAATAAAGTTAGTGAAATGATTCAAAAAGTATAGTGTTCTATCACTTGTTTTAGAATTTCTCTGAAATTTATAAATCAAGCTAGTTAATCTTAACTTTAATCAAGTCACAATTCTCCTCTAATCTTGGTTTCATAGTTACCATGTACTTTATTTGGAAGTTATTTGTGCTTTTAGGATTAATTTCTTCTTATCTTTCAACAGATATTGGCTTTATCATGAAAATTTTTTCTATAACTTAGAAAAATAGGCATACACATGTGCTTGCAATATTTGGAGAAGACTGTCCAAACTTAAACATTTTTGTACTTCTAGACTTTGAAGCCAACTGTCTTTCTAAGTCAACTTCAATTTCAGTGAATTTTATCTAAAAGAACATTAGATTCAAATACCTATTTTGGCAATTCTCACCAGGATCAATGCATTAAATTGCTTGTTAAGTGTAAAAAAAATTGCGAATTCCATTAAAATGCTTCTATAATCTTAATTGGGCTTTCATAATGATGTTAAAATTTTAACATAGAAAAAGATAAGAGTAATAACTTACCAAAATTAGAAGCATATTCTCCAATGAATCTCTTGGTAAGAAACCTCACAATAAGGGCTAAAAATAAATAAAATTTAAGGCTTGTTGCATTTT
This sequence comes from Dinomys branickii, assembly GCA_004027595.1. Classification (NCBI taxonomy): domain Eukaryota; kingdom Metazoa; phylum Chordata; class Mammalia; order Rodentia; family Dinomyidae; genus Dinomys; species Dinomys branickii. The sequence goes on along the minus strand of PVLD010006568.1, from coordinate 51,136 downwards.
AGAATACAGAGAACTTATATATATATATATATATAAAACTTTCTCTTTCATTCCAGGAATCACTCAACATTCATAAAGGCCTTAAAATTTTGCTAAACCCTGATTTAAATTATAGTGAACAATGTTTCCATGGTGATTACAACCATGATTATGGAGTTAGAAAAATATGGTCTTAGAATTCTACACCTTTATGTCATGGAATTAACTCATGAATGCAAATGCGTAACACATTTTAACACATATTATTGTTATAATACCAACATTTCTCTTTACATTCTAAGTGCAAGACTGTTTTATTCTTTATTTCCTCTATGAGATTAAATCTGGCTCCAAAGTAGTATATGTAAGAGAGGACCTCCAGGGTCTGGCTGGTTGCTAGGGCCTTATTCATTAGACTAACGTAACTGTGTTGGAGGTATCCTCATCACCATGAAGGTCCAAACAAAACCAACGTGAACCAAAGCTAAACCACGCTCACCCATAGCTTCCAAAGCTAGAGCACATATAGGTCACTCTCAGAGTACCTGTAAAAGTTATGTATGTACAAGGTACTTTAATCTCAGCAATGCTGGGGCTGGGGATACAGCTCAGTGGAATAAGCGCTTGCCTAGCAAGCGCAGGGTCCTGAGTTCGATCCCCGGTACCGCAAACAATCTCAGCAATGCTGCATTTCAGACACCGTGCAAGATCTCCATACATCTGTTTCCTTCCTTGTTCTAGAAAAGTGAATAATCCTTTCAAAGCTTTTTTTTTTTTTTTTTTGCCCTGGTGGCTTTTAAAGTTATTATTAGATGGTAGGAATACGGGGCGGAGTTGGTCTTAGAAAAATAAGATCAGCAATAAAAAGGAAGTTAAGAAAACATATCTTTGGTTTAAGTCTGCACAGTTCCAGAAAGCTGGACTGATGGGAAAAAGCGGAGGACCAAAATGAGTGAAGTAAAGATTGCTGTGCTGGGTGGTGAAGGCGCAGGGAAACCTGGTAAGGCGGAGTGAAGTGAGGAGTAAGCGGGGTGATGACGAAGACACTTACTATTACGTTTTCTAACTTGAAGCATTATTAAGCAGAGAAGAGGAAAGGGAAGTAAAAGATTGAAAATGTGTTATAAACAGGAACCATCCCACCTGCCATTCATGCATACCATCGCGCATTAGCTACTGCAAACACGGGCTCAGTAACAAAAGTCAAAACTTAAAAGTTCAGTAGAACAAGATACAATTAGTATTTCAGTCATCTTGCTATCCCTACATTTATAAATTTATAAATAAATTGAAAATTTCTACAAAACTGAATTTCTGCTGAAAATAATGTGCAGATCACCCTAGAGAATGAATGATTCAAGATATGTAGTTACATATGGTTATTACTTAATATAGCAATGTGTTTCTTATTCATTTTACACTATATCATCCCAGAAAAAACATGACCACTGACCGGATTTCCCTGCGCCTTCACCACCCAGCACAGCAATCTTTACTTCACTCATTTTGGTCCTCTGCTTTTTCCCATCAGTCCAGCTTTCTGGAACTGTGCAGACTTAAACCAAAGATATGTTTTCTTAACTTCCTTTTTATTGCTGATCTTATTTTTCTAAGACCAACTCCGCCCCGTATTCCTACCATCCAATAATAACTTTAAAAATGTTTTCCTACAGAAGTTTTCAACATGTTCCTTTTTTAAAGATGAGAGTTACTATTTAGGCACTAAGTTTTATAAAACCCATAAATACACATTTCTAAAAGGAGCTTTGCTCCCGATTCTGTTTTGTGGAACTTAAATATACCTTCTCCCCCAACCCCCAAAAGGTAGAACATTCCATGAGAAAACGTTCCTGTAAATTTTTATTAGCAGGATCAAAATTAATAACTGAGCCTACATCTAGAATTTCTTCTGTGAAACTCACGGGGAAATAAGGTAATTCAATCACAGAAAGGGGACAGTAGAGGAAAGATGAACTCTAGGTTTCTAAGTTCAGACTTCACAGCAGTGTAGACGAATAACCAGACCATGTCTTCAAATCAGAGTTTCTCAAGAAGAAAATGGGAACGCCCATTTGCACTGGCTTCTTCAGTAACTAATTTCTCATTTTAAAACCATGTTACATCAGTAGGTGACTGCCAGACTTCTGACGTGAAGTGAAGTGCTCAATTCCGTGTTGTTTGAAAAGCAATAAACAGAAACCTGACGTGTTTTTCTGTTATATTTCAATATTAGAATTAAAAGGGAAAAAATTTGGAAGAAGTGTTTTGGCATAATTCCTGTTATGCAACGACAAAAAAAAAATTTAATATACTAAATGATGAACCTTCTGTACTTTTTATCAAAATTCTCCATGTTACTCAGAGCGTCCCATTACGTTCTTCCTGTTATTTCCCCGCTACATGCTTAAAAGTAGCACAACAGACAGAAGTCAATCTGTCTAAATACTGAGGCCCAGGTGAAGGAGTTTATTTAGCAAACATTTATTTGTCACTATATTTTGAATTTAGATTTTTTCCTCTATTATAAATTTTTAAAAAGATAAAAATACCTCTTTCATTCATGTAATGATGTTAAAAATAAAAATAATGATTCTTTTAGTGTTAATTATACCTGATTTATTAGACATGGAATTGAATTGGTCCATTTAGAGAAACCTTACTGTCTATTCAAGAACTTCTGATTTATGTTTTTAGGGAATTGAGAACATCTGTTACCAGGTAGCCTGCTTCCGAAAGCGACTCACCAATTAAATGTTACTGGGTTCTGGGTTTGTTGCCTCTCCCTGTGGAGTGAGATTCCGGGTTCTTTTCCTCTGAAACAGAGAATTGAAGGAAAGAGCAAAAAGCAGTGGCAAAATTTATATAAGAAAGAAAAAGTGAAGAGTGAGGGGGAAATAGGCTCAGCAGAGCAAGTTTAGGCCACGTAAAAGGAGAAACACCAACAAAGGGCATGCTGGAGAAAGCAGGGCAGGCTACCTTGGAGGAAGTCAGGATAACAAGCTTTCCATGGCTTCCTCTCTTTCCATGCCATCCAAATCTCAAGGAAACCTGCCATACCTTCTACATACGGGTCCTGAGAGGTGGCACGGGGATCCCACACCTCAGACTGATGGCAGGTGTAGGCCATCCTACTGCAAACCTGCTGGAGTCCTAGTAAGAAGTGCACGGGCAAGGCTTTGGGAACTACTCTGTGCATGATGCACGCGGGATCTTGTAATGAGCAGGTCATTCCTACTTCCCCAGCCAGCTTTGTCATGCCCTACTCTATGTCCTGTCTACTGATAGGGAGGAAAGACTTAACTTCATTACATATATGATATGGAAAAAGACATACGGTACCTAGAGACAGTAGTTTTTCTTCACATCTTCTTCCTCTTGATTTCCATTTGGATTCAAAAAATAGCTCTAATAAGAAAGAAACCTAGTACTGGAATAGAGTGAAATTGTAAACCAGAATAGAGGGAACAAAATCACACACACTGATTTTTAAGTATTAAAAATGTCAGTGTCTAGGGGGATAAGGTCTTTTAAGTGCAGGAAACACACCAGTTATTAGACAGGAGAAATATTCACGAAGCTTGTATTTTAGTCCTTGGAAGATGGATATTCAACAGTAGAAGGTGCACAACTACTTATCAGGAGTTCATAATGCTACAGTTTTATCTGTTTGTTCCTTCTGAAATCAACTTAATCAGTTCTCAACTCAGCCCTTTTCCTTGTACTTCATACGGCAAGTAGCAGCACAGTCGAAAAAGTTCAGAAGAGTGGAGTCATGCAACCGAATCTTCAAGAAACAAAGGATTTTTTATTTGAATACTTTCATGAAAGTTGAAAAAGTAAACACTTACTATCATGGTTTATGTCTAAGTGTCACTCGAAGCCTCATATGCTCTCAGGTGGAGCTTGTGAGAGGTGACTGGATCGTGGGTGTGTGATACTGGGTCATGGGTGTGTGATGGTGGATTATTCCAGTGACCAGTCTAACATAATTCCCAGTATGACTAAATGGATTTACTGAAAACAGAAGATCCATACTTGTATGGAGGTGGCACCAACCAAGGGTAAATATCTACAGAATCTTTCCCGTTGCTCTTCCCTGGGCAGAAGGAGGAGGAAGAGAAAATTTTTAGTTATTTTAGAGCATAAAATGCACAGTGCTTCTCCACACAAAAGGGGGAGAAATAGCATGCACAGGTAAGAGGGGACAAAATGGTCACTATTTGCAGATGGTATCTTCTTCAACTATATTATCTACATTATCAACAGAGATAAGATCATTCAAGGAAGTACACATAAAAGATAAACATAACAAAAACATTAATTATAAATATTTTTAACTAGCTTTTGAATACCTCAGATATACTGACATAGGCAATTTTAAGAGTTTATTTCAGCTGTGTCAGGTGCCATTATTAATTTGTAAAATAGTAGAAATGTACTTCTTCATGAAAAGAAAGAAGTTGGAGGAAGGCAAAGAGAAGAGGAAAGGAAGCAAGGAAGCATGGAGGGAAGACAGAGTGGAGGAGTGAAAAGAAGGGAAGAGGGTGAGGGAAGGATAGAACGGGAGAAAGGAAGGATCTCATGGGAGAAGAGAAAGGGGAAAAGAGAAGAAGCAGAGGGGACCCAGGAGGTAAGGCGAAGAAGAGAATGCAACAGAAAAGATCAAACGGAAAAGCAATGTGCAAAATTTACATAAAGAATTCTGCAACACTTACTAAATGAAACCAACTAAGACAGCTTTTATTCAATAGGGACCACTTCACTCAGAAGAGAAAATATCGAAGAATAAATAAAAATGTCAGAAAAACGACTGGGTAACATAGTAAGAAAATAAAATAACTCTTAACTGAATCATATTAAAATAATTAAAGGTTATTTTATTATAGCTAGATTTATATGCTCATTAAGAGAATGAAAATTTGATTATAGAAAGTATGTAGTATTCTTATTACAAATATACAGTTTGAAGCATGTCCTACCTTTAAATTACATCAATACCAGTAGAACAAATCTATAGAAAAGTAAGTTATGTCTAATTTCCAGACCAAGCAGAAAAATAAACTAGAAATATTAAACTCTTAACATGAAAACTATACTAGAAAAGGTGCAAATTGATACATATAAGAGTACATTCCAAATATTCTTGGAGAGCAGGAAGTCTTGCTAAAAGGACTGAAGGTCTACAAAAAATACTTTTGAGACGTACCTTTATTTACTTCTGGATACTTTTATGTGAGAATGTGAAAACTTCTCGTTGAAGAGTAATGCTTTCTTTTAAAGAAGAAAGTGATTTCCTAATTTCATAAAACAAGTTTTCAAGGGTCTATCACATTTAAACCGTGAGGGTTCCAGGTTTCTCACATTATGTTGTAGTTAGGTAAGGGATCTAGGGAGAAAATTTTAGAGGGATAAAAAAATTTGATTGCTAAATTCTCTTTCTTTTCAGCTCTTGAGGCACTTATGCAATACGTTATGACATAAATAGCATGAAGAACAATCTCAGCTAAAAAGAAATTACTCCAAAATCACAAGGCCTTCATAATCTCTTCCAAAGAAATTATTCAAGTCCAGACATCTGCCTAACCTAAGGATAAAGACTTTGTAATAGTGGCAACTAAAATACAAAGACGTTTATATCTCACAGCTCTGTATTTTTGCCTAAAACATATGTTTCATTAAACTAAAAATTGCTTAGTTCTTCTGTTTCTATTCTGACAATTCTGTTACTGCAAACATCACCTCAGCAGATGTACTTTTTGTAATGGCTGTGATTATTATTATCTCAATAAGTATATAAAACTAATTACTACCTAATAAAAGTTCTTCCCACATTATTTGATCTACAAAGACCCTTTTTAGGGCCTATAGCCATTCATGGTACTTGTTTCTGTCTTACTGTTTCTTGGAAATTTGCTTAAAATTAAATCACTTCTAAAAAAGCAGCCTCCAATGCAAACTGTAACTCTTCTTTTCGTTCTTTTTTTGTCTGTGTCTGCTTCTCCCCCTTTTTCTCTGGGTCTCTGTTACGGTTTGTATATAGATGTCCCCACAAACTCTCATGCACTTTAGATGGGGCATTTTGTGGAGGTACCTGAATCTAGATTTTATGGTTAATTCATGGTTTAATGCTGAGATTAAGGGTGCAGGGATTAAAGGTGGGTGATTGGTGGATCACTCCAGTGACTGGACTGGCACCACCCTAATGCCAGCAGTCCGTATAAGATTAAAGGGGAAGAATGATGCTTGTTTCCTTGCTCTTTCCTTGTTGCTTTTGCTGTTTTCTGCTGTCATGAACTGTTGCCCCTCTGCCATGTGCCACTCTGCCTTGGAGCCAATAGATTATAAACTGAAACCTCTACAAACCGCAAGCTAAATAAACCTTTCCTCCTTTAACTTTGGGTGTCTGGTATTTTGTCTCACTAATGACAAAGTAACTAAAACAGAATTTGGTACCAGAAAAGAGGTTAATGCTATGACTATACCTGACCGTGCAGTTCAGGAGGATCCTTTGAGAATGCCTTGTGGGAAGAGTTTGGAAAGATATGGAGATTCTGGCTGAAAAAGTAGAACTGAAATATCTTAGGTTGTTCTGTACAGGAGATTATGGTCAGAGCTAGGAGGAGGAGGAGGAGGAGAGATATCAAAGAGCCATCAGGAGCAATTGGTTTTCCTGGTGCATCTGGTTCTCTTGAAAAGTTTATCATGCTGACTTTGCTGATGAACTCTGCTGTTCTTATCCTCAAAGGAGCTCAGGACCTTGGTTTCACTGTGCAGGGCTATGGCTTGCTTTGCGGGAGCTCTGGTCCTTACTTTGAGCACTGTTTCCTGGCTCTGGAGGAGATGATGGTGTATTGTTCAGTCTCCTGGAAAAGCTTGTCAACCTGGCTTTCCTGATATAGATTCAGCTGTTGTCATCATCAGAGAAGCTCAGGATCTCATTGTTGCTGAGCATGGCTGTGGTACTTTTGGGGGAAGCTTTGGTCTTTACTTTTAGTGTTGCTTTGTGGCTCCAGTGCGGATCCTTCAGCCTGCTAGCACAGATCATTTATCCCACTGGCATAGATTTTCCAGCCTCCACTAATGACCTTTGGAACTTCCCAGTGCAAATCCATGAAGTAGACCTGCATGGGACATTGTCCTGGGCCCTTTCCCTCCAGCTGAACTTGTTGGGGGCATTGTGCTGGGCTCTAGGTCATCAGCTGGATTCTTTTGTATATGACTCTTGTGTGACTATTATACAATAATCCTATAAATTGTGTGTTCTGGATTGTTTCCCTTGTAAAAAACCTGACTACGACACTGCCTGAGACTGAGGTTAAGGGTGACAGACCAGTTAATATTACAGAAGAAATGCCAAAGCAATCTAATGTTGAGTTGGTGGTATGTCTACTATTAGGGACTTTTAGCCAGATTTATGTTGAGAATCAAGAGCAAAGAGCCCAGCAGAATCATTGTGAACATTGTGAATTTTGCCAGAAAGGAAGCTCCAGTAAAGCTGTGAACTTGAAAGATATAACAGAGGAATTTTTGATTGCTTGGAAGGAACAGAAGAATAGAAAAGAGGGTTTGAGGGCATCACAAGATGAAGCAGAACTCCACCCTTTGCAGCCTCAAAACTGCAAAAGTAAAAGACTTCGTTTGAGAGGAAATCCTCAGAGCACCACATTTCAGAATGGCAGCAGCACAGAGAATTTTCCTTAGAGTTGGATTCAGGGAGCCCTGTGATCCAGCACTGGATGCCTGTAGCCAAGAGAGAGGGAAGCCTGGCTACTTCTTCAACCGGCAGCAGAATTTGGCAGCTTCCACATAGCGTAGGTTTTAGGTGCATGCAGAATAAAAGAGTTACGTGTTCAGGAAGGCTTCCATTCATATTTCAGAAGAAAGCCTGTGAGGCCAGGTGGTGTGCCCCTGAGAGGGCAGTGCATGAAGTTGTGAGTGTGAAAGCAAAATAGCAGTGGAGACCCCAGAAGTTTTGAGAAGTCAAGAATATGGATCATCTAAGGGAAACTGCAAGGAAAGAGCAAAGTGAGAAGACAGAAGAGAGAGAAGCCGTTGGAGCAATAATCACTGGAAGTGCCACAGAGCGGAGCCACCCAGTCCCTTTGACATTTACGTCTTGCCACAGATTGCCTCAGGTGTTGACCTTAACGTTGTCCCTGCGGGAGTTTTGACTTGTTTTCGTCCCATTCCTTTGTATCCCTTCGTTTGTAACTTCTGGAATGGAAATGTTTATCTTGTGCTGTTCAATGTTGGACGTGCTTAACTTTCTTTTCATTTGTGCAGGAGCTCACAGCTAAGAGATAGCCTTAGATCTCAGAGGAGACTTGGGACTTGGACTTTTCAGCAATACTGAAACCGTTAGGACCCCAGCAACTCTTAGAGATGGACTAAATATATTTTGCATAAAAGAATGTACATGAGTCTTTGGGGGGTCGGGGGTACATTGTTTCAGTTTGTGTCTAGATGTCCCTCCAAAGCCTCATGCACTTTTAGATGCAGCTTTGAGGTAGTAGAATCTAGAGTCTGTAGCTGATTCATGATTCAGTGTGGAAATTAAGGGTGACTGATTGCTGGATCAGGCGACTGATTGGATTGGCACTGCCCTAAACCCAGCAGTCCAGATAAGATTAAAGGGACAGCAAGAGGTTTGTTTCCCTGCCCCTTGCTTGTTGCTTTTGCTGTTTTCTGCCACCATAAACTACTTCCCCTCGACCATTTGCCGCCCTGCCTTGGAATCAGTTGATCATGGACTGAAACTTCTACAAACTGTGAGCCAAACAAACTTTTTTCCCTTTACCTTTAGATGCTAGGTATTTTGTCCAAGCAATGAGAAAAGTAACTAATAGAGTCTCTCTTCTCCCTCTTTGCCCATACCTCTTTATCTTCCTTCTCTTCCCTGCCATTCAGTTCTCCTGTAGAAAACCCTGCTTTTAAAAGTTTTACAAAGTTTTATTGCATTACCACGTTCAACGTTTTTTGTATCTACTTTCCATATTCTGCCTATTTGAACCCCTTAATATTAGATTTTGTACCTACAAGATTAATCCCCAGTAACTCTGACATTTTTTTCCTCTCTTACCCAGCTATTCTATACCTTCAAAGTTCACCTTTAAGGGTGATATCTATATATTTATATATACACATGTAACATTTATATATTTATATATTTACATACAATATACTTAGCTTTCTGGTATGTAATATTTATACAAAATACTAAGTTTCAGAGTATTCTCTTATTAAAATTTTTTATGTTTCCTATTTTACAGTCTTACACTAATTTCAGTTTGGAGAAAGAGATGAAGTGTGATACATTTCTGTAGTAAAATTTGCAACTATACATAATTCCTATAATAATTAACTTCATAGTATGTGCTATATCACAACGTAATATACCATAGAGCACATGATTTTTATCATGGGACGTATATCTATTTGTAAGTTGCAATTGGACAAGATAGAGATGTTGATATCATTCTTCAATAACTTGAAAACTAAGTTGACATCATTAATAGAACTGACCTATGGAAATTATGTCTTCATAATCCTAAGTGCTTTTAGAACACACTTTGAAAGATAATTTTTCCTGGGGTAATCATATTCTAAAAAATTTTTTATTCAATATGTAATACTAGTAATTAACTAAATTACATGGACTTACTTTTTTTTGCAAAGAAGAAGTGATGAATAGTTCACCAATTTTCAAAGGTTTTCAAAGCATATATGAGACTAAATAGTTGAATGGCTATGCTAACTTTTCTCAGTGTGTATTCTTATAATTCCAATTATCTTTTCAAGGTAATGATCCTATATTTATTTTATTCTTGTAAATTACTTTTGAAGTGTTTATTGTTTCATGAGGCCTTAGTTTTCCTCTCCCTCGGTAATAGCTGAAACAAGATAACAGCCAGTGGTCATTACGACTCAGCTTGTCGCTCTTCATGACAGTTTTTCTGTGAACACTGCGTGATTTTTATTTCTAGCAAATTTAGTTTTTCTCAAAAGGAAGTTGAATTTTTAGTTAGCTTCTTCTAGCTACAGAAGTTGTTGGACTGAGGTGATCGTGCTCTTTAAATTGAGCTTCCTTCTCTGTCCCAGCTGCTCTATCAGGAGGCTTGAGTGTGTGATGTTATGGAGTGCAAGTTCTTTAACGGTCTGTTTAAAAGGCTGGGTAGGGGCTGGGGATATAGCTCACTGGAATAAGCACTTGCCTAGCAAGCGCAGGGTCCTGAGTTCGATCCCCAGTACCGCAAAAAAATAAATGAATAAATAAAAGGCTGGGTAATATGAATCTGATAAGGGTATTTCACTCATGTATTTTCACTCCTTTTATTATATTTTAGAAACAAATACTTCAAAACTAAGTGCCTGGTATTGAATTCACTGTAGTCTTGGTGTCAGATGGCCCTCAAAGACTTGTGAGTTAACTTGGTCCCCAGATTAGTGCTGTTGGAAGGTGGTAGAATCGTTAGGAGGTGAGTCTTAGAGGAAGGAAGTTAGGTCTTTGGGGATGTGCTCTTGAGACAGTGGGACCATGATCTCCTCCTCTTCTTCTTGTTTCCTGGCTCGCGGTGTGAGCACTCTGTAGTCCTTGCAGTCCTGAATCAGGCAGACTCATCACTTTGCACCTCCTGCAGGGATGCTAATAGTTACAGCGATCTGCAGATCCAGGCATTAAATACTTTTTCTACTACCAATTAATTCTCTCAGGTGTTTTACTGTAGTGAGGTAAAGCTAATATAAAAACAGTGTCCTACAAACACAGAAGATTAAGTGAAGAATTATGATTTGTTTCTCAGCCACTTACAAATAGACTTTAGTATATATATTATGATTCAAGAAATACTATACCTGTTCACACAAAATTCCAAATACCTGTTCCCAATAAGTGAAAGCTCCCCTGCAGTATCTTTGGTGACTGTATTAGTCACTGGGACAAAATACTCAATATCCATGTCTTAGTTACTTTTTGTTGCTGAGACTAAATACTCAACACCTGCAAGTTAAAAGATGAACGATTTACTGCAGCTCATAGTTTATAGAGGTTTCAGTTCAGTGTCAGCTGGCTCCAAAGCAGGACAGCCTGGCAGACAGACATCGCAAAGGAGAATCAGTCCATGGCAGGGAGTGTGGAAAGCAGTGAAGCAGCAAGCCTGCCCCCTTTCTATCCCTTTATATTCCATCCAGGCTACATGCTTACTGATTGGTGCCAGGCAGGTCCAGAGTGGGGCTTCCATCATCCACAGTCTTAATCCCACTATCATACATTTATTCCACACTGACAAGCCTTTTTCTATTTGTAAATATAAATCTATCATTAATTTTTAGATTTCCATTTTTTGTATTGGGAGTAAATTAAATTGATTCGCTGGGTTTTCTTTATACCAAGTATTCTCTTCTATGATTTTGCTACTCTAAAATTACACAATTGCATGCTTATGTTCCTGTCAATCCTTTATCGTAAAGAAAAACATTCTCTGTAATCATTTGCTATTGCTGTACAACATATTTAAGCACAGTGGCTTAAAATGACACACATTCATATCTCACAGTTTCTCTAGGTAAGAAGTCCAGGTTGGCAACACAGGTTAATGGGATTTGCTGAGACAGAATCTCACCAGTTAGCTCCCCTGGGGTCATGAGGGACTTTGGCCTTTGCTGAGACCCGAGTGATAAAAAGAGCTTCTTCTTCCCCATTTGTGGCTATAGGGTTTGGGGTTGTGGTGGGTCTTTTGCAGGGTGTCAGGTAGGGATTCCTCTCAGAGCATAAAGGCTGCCTACAGATACCCCTCAGCTTTGTTCTTATGCCCTGGTGTAACATCACAGCACACTCTTCAAACCACACAGTTAAGTACAGTCTCTATAATGCATGCCAGCAAAACAGAGATATGCAGGTAGATAGATACATATGTTCATAGTTATATATCATATGCATGGTAGATTTCATATGCCTTTGATATATAATGTATACATATTATAGGCATGATGTGACACCTATCATATTCTAGTGTTTTGACTCAAATCTTAGTCCTCTAGCACTTAAGAGGACGCAATTACACCAGTGTGTAACTCACTGCTAAGGCTTGAATAGTTTTCCCCCAAAAAAACTTATGTTATAATTCAGTTACTAACATAAAAGCATTGGAAGGGAGACCTTAGAGAGTTTTGAACTTTGGGATATATATTATATAAAATGTTTCTGTGAATATATTTGCAACCTTGATAGTCATTATACATGATGATATTCTAATGTGTTGGCCTGTATACTGAAGCTGAGCTGACATTTGAAGTATGTATCCTAGAAGAACACCCTTAGTAGGCAAAAGTTAGACTGCCAGCCATAGTTTATTTATCATGTAATCCCAGAGATTTTTTTTCTACTCTACCTCACTCTCTCTTGGTTTTAATACACCTCAGATTGAAGCAAAGTAATTTTTGTTTTAGGCATTCATCCAAGGTGACATGTTTATAAGCCTGTAGGGCTCTGTAGTGAAACACAAAATATTACAGAATTCAAATTTTCAAACAAGTTATATTGCTATAATCCTTAGAAGAGCACTTAATATATACAATAGTAGGCATTCCAGTTGTCCTTTGTTGACTGTTGACTAACATTTAGCTCATAAAACCGTGATTGCTCTCTGGAATTTCACTTAAATAGCTGGTGAGATGTATGCAGTTATTTTATAACTTCTATTACAGACAAATGCTATGCATCTGATAAAATTTGGTTATTTATTTATCCGAGCAAGACTTTTCTCCATCATTCTAATAATTAAATTCTTCCCAGAGGAACTCCAGCTAAGAGCAGAAACCTTCGCATAAGAACCTCAAGCAAAATTTCCTTTTAAAAATGTGTGTGATTTCATGATCTTTAGTCTTAGACATGTTTCCTTAATTCAGTGATGTCAGAATTTGATTATCTTCTTCCATACAGGTTAAAGAGAATGATAGTTTGTTATAGGAATCTTTGAAAATATACTAAAAAATGTATATTTGATCAAGGAGCAAAGGTGGCAATTGTTTTTCCCCAAAATGAATGCTATTTTTACACTACCAGCAACTTGATTTATTATCTTCTCCATTAGGAAGAATTTTTAAAGTCATTTTTTGTTGCTGTTTTTGAAACAAGGTCTCACTATGCAGTTCAGGCTGGCCTTGAGCTCACTTTGTAGCCTAGGCTGGTGTTGAACTTATAACAATCCTGCCTCAGCCTCCCAAGTGCTGGTATTGCATGTGTGTGCCACCACGCTAGGCTTTAAAGTCATTTTTGTAACTAGACTGGTTTCTAAGTACTTGGATTTGTTCCCACTATTACCTGTCCACCAGATTAAAAACTGGAGCAGTGTCCATTTGGGGAATTAGATTTGGACTATAATCCTCCACTAGACGTTGCCTGGAGAGTCTGGTTACCCAAAAGCACCCATTTCTGTGACTGGGTTTCATATATTGATCTCTGCCCCAATCAAGCACACTCCTCAGTCGGAGGTGTTCTGTGGTTAAGTGCTCCTGCTTATCAAATGAGTTTAATAATCAATCAATCAAACCTTGGTGTATTAGAGCACATTAACACAGAGTGACAGTGAAGTGTCAATGAATAAGTGGAGAGCAGTGGGACAGATCACAAATGATCAATTCTAAAAAAAAAAATTGTTAAAATTTGCTTGCAGAAACAGAACGGGATAAGATGATGAAAAGCTTTCAATACAAAAATACTAAGACACAAATTGCTTTATTAACAGGAATTGAGAAATGAAGTGAGACAGAATATTTAGGTCCCAACATTATCATATTTGGAATAAGGTGGGATGAGCAAGACATTAACACAGAGAGGACAATAATGCAAGGGGAAATATGATTATTTAATTCATGTAGACGAATGAAGAATGAGACAGATTACATGTACCTATGACTATAAACATTAGATAATGTAAGTATTGAAACCTGATCTTTAGTATAATAAACCACTCTGTACATGAATCTATGTAGAAAAGTTTAGATCCTGTCTTTTAGATATATGAGTACAGATGATGTGGTGTTGATACATCCTGATGAATGGGGAAGGCTGTGCACTTCTTGCATGCATTTCTGTGTCATGGGTGTTTGCTGCTTTTCTCTCCTGCACTGGAAGAGAATGGCAGTGGGTATCATCTCAGGGTTATGCGGGCACCATAGGTTTGGGCTCTGGCCTTTGTGGAAAAAGAGAAACTATGTAAAGCGCATTTGAACTAAAATACCCATCTGGATAGCTATTTTGAAAAGCCTATGTAAGTTTCCTCAAGTTAGGGGGAAACTTTATTTATGTTAGGGTAAACAATTATGTGTAGGATGAAATAGCCTTTGGCTTAAATATCACTGATATCACTTCGAAAAGTGAAAACAAGTTTGGACGCCAATATAAAATAGTCTCTGTCAGCAGCTCTAGGGAATGCACTGTGTTTCTTTCTGGGGGGATTATGAGACCTCCACACGTTAATCTCATATTGAATAATAATGCCATGATCATGGATCAGCAATGGGAAGAGCTGTGCTTGAACCAAGTCTTGGAATTAAAATTATGTCTCCCTATAAAAATATAATCATATTTATGGAATTTCCAACATACTGAAGTCTAGAATACATATTTTTTAGCTGGTTGCTATTTTGTAAGTCAATAATTGAAAATTTGACTAAATTTCATCATCTGTCAGGGAACATAAATAGGTAATATGTCAAGAAATGGCTGAAAATAAACAGAGGGGGATTCTGGACATGCTATGTCGCTGACTTGTGAATGCCAAGTTCCCCTAACGTGTTTAAATACCAAGTTAGGGGGCTGGGGATATAGCTCAGCAGAATAAGCGCCTGCCTGGCAAACACAAGGTCCTGGGTTTGATCCTTGGTACTGCAAAAAAAGAAAAACAAGTTAGGAAAGAAGGAAAGAACAAGCTAAAATTTCCTTTTAAACCTGTACTCCAAGTCGGCAGTTTTTAAAGCCTTCCTGTGGATATGAATAAGGTTATATTACTCCTGTGGATTTTAATATGAACTAAATAAGACATAATTTAGTGATGATTTTAATTAATTTTGAATGTCTCCAAATATTAAAAAAAATAAGATTTATGTCATCAAAATACTTATTGGTTCAAACTCAGGACTGAAATATCTCGCAGAGAAGAACCAAAAAAGGAAACAAATACATTCCCCAAAATAACACTGAGAATAAATTCTAAGACAAACTAAAAATAAAACAAATGGGAACAACACACACTTGCCCTGAAAAGAACCTGATGGTAGAACTACAGCCTAAAGCACACTGTGAAGTAAAAACATATTAAATTTTGAAACCATACAACTTTTAAACCTTACAATATTGTTGTCACAGCTCTTTTCCCTAATCTTCAGAATCAGATGATGTGATTAGTTTGTTTTCAGTCCAAGCTTTTTTCTCATTTAGGCATAGTCTCACTCTGTGCTCCACGTCAGCTGTCAACTTGCTATGAAACCTAGGCCAGCCTTAAACTCAAGATCCTCCTGTCCCATGCTCCTGAGGGCTGGGTTCATAGATTTGCATTTCCATGTGCAGCTCAAGCTGATTTTTAACGTTTTTTAATTTGTTTTAAATATGACCTCGTAATGCAAATCATCACCGTTGCCTCTTGCATATTTGTAACTTTCTTTTGACATTTTATTCTTTATAAGATCTTTAAGTGCAAACCTGTTGAAAGCCAACTCCACACTTGCTTTGTCAAACTTTTCTCTAGTCCCTGTTCTTAACGCAATTTCTTTGCACGTACATCTTGGTTGACACGTATTTAATCTTTCTCCTCTGAAAAGAGACATTTGTTTGTTCTGCCTCCTTTATTGTTCTTGAAAAGTCAAATGCCAGTCTTGGAAAAGTATCTATCCTTTCTCTTCATCTATTTTGCACTTGCTTTCAAATATTAGGCAGGTAGTTTTGAAATGTGCATTTACACTGACAGAGATCTTTCTCGGGGTATTTATCTTTGTATCTCTCAATTTCCCAATAAAGTGCCAATATGTGGGTTTTGTTTTGCTTCCTTTTCTTTCATTTATTTTGTTTGATATTTCTATGTTTTCATAACTGTGTAAAGTCTTCACCTAAGATCTGTTTGCATACAGCCTGTCAGCATTCTGTTTCATTCTTCTGGATATCAGTTAGCTATATGCTAATTTTCTCTTATGATATATCATGCCATTTAATGTCAATTTCGTACAGTTTCTCTCTTAACCTTTGAAGATCAGACAGCACTTTGTGCTTCTTCATGTGAATATTCCAATTCATTGTTCTTTTTTTTTTCCAATTTGTATTTAACTAGTCTAGTGAGGAAAAAAAATTGGTAACTTGTGAGATGTAAGTAGAGATACTACTTATGGCTTATGGAAAGCAACACGGAGAAGTCAGCTTCCTAGGAAGCATAACAGCTGAAAGCAGTTAAGTTACTGCACCCGTGTCAGAAGGGATAAGCAGAGGGAGAGAAGCTATTTGGAGTCCACAACCAACAAGATTTCTGCTGCACTGTAGAGAGACAAGACGAACTCAGTGTGACTCACAAGAACAGGAGAATGAAAAATAGTATTTCAGCCCCATTCTCCTGCCATCCACAAATTTTCTGCAGTGGGTCCAACCAGAGTAACCCAACAAGAAGCTAGAAAGCAGGGAAGCGTATCAGCCTGCCTCATCCTAGTCCGCATTCCAGGGCACAGAAAAAGCAAGAGAAACTGAAGAGACAAAGATCACAATGCATGTTGTAATCACCTCAGCCTAAGGAGTATTTTGAGTCATGACGTGTATAGGATACTTCTTAAATGTTACTTTCAAAGGCGCATTTACAAACGGAAGGAGGTGGGGAGGAAGTACTGCCATGACATCACAGGCAGAGTAAAGTTTATTGGAAATATTTTTAGTCATTCAATACACTGATCTGATACCATCTCTGCTTACCTTCATCCCTAAGATGAAGAGGCTCATTAAGTGGCTGAGAATAAAGTAGAAATTACTTCTGTTCACTAGGGTGTTCGCTTCTGTAGCGAATGTTGCATGCTTTTCCCTTACAGAGCAGATGGAAGTCTAATGTCCTGTGCTTCATCTTTCAGTTTTGTCCCTGATCAAAAACACATTGCTCTCAACTCGTCTGGGATTAAACTGTAAGCTAAGCAAACAATTTGAGTAATTTATCATAGAGAAGAGTATAGAATAACCTCACATGAAGATGTCAGACAATGAACTTTATTCTCAGATAAATTTTCTGTGGCTATACCTAAGTTTCACACTGTAACCCTGAAACAGTCTCAGTACAGCCTCGTAAGGCCTAAAATCTACACTCATGAAATGAATCTCCCTTCCTTCTCCTTCTGCTCATTTCTGCCATGATTCAAATACATAATTTAAAGCTGTCTGCGAAAGGATAATTATGCCAATTAGATTTGTTTGATTGTGCTCTTAAAAAATTAGAGCTCAGAAAATTAGTCTTTACTACTGCAATTCAATTCTTTGTAATTCTCAACAATAGTAAAATTTTCCCTTAAAGTGACCTTCAGAATAGTTCGGTTGAATCTGAAAGACCATTGTGAATGTCTAAAGGAAATTATGGGTAGAACACTAGGTATGTGTCCTGTACGGGTTTTATAACTTTTAGAATTTATACAATGTTCTTTGAATATTTTAACTTTATCTGTGTAGGATGACAGGATGAAAAATGTACAATTTCTAATCAGAGATGATTTCTCTAATTTCCCATCCTAGCTTGACGAGGGAGTCACAGAGTACAAGTAAATTTCAGAATATAATTTTTCAAAGATTTCTTATAAATATATCTTAGTTTTATCCAAATCTTGCTCTTTTTCTGACCATTTTAGACCAGATATTTCGCTGTTTCCCTGAGCTCATGTCTCATTCTCCCTTGGCCCTGCTGTATATAATCTCTGACCCAATTTTTGCCACCTGGTTCACAGACTGTCTCCACCCCAACTCTTCATGTTTGAGCTAAATTCACCTATCAGTTTCGGCCTTCAGCAAATATCCAAAGTCCTCTCCAGACTCACTTTTGTGAGCATAAACCAATATATTTAGGACTAAAACATCTCTCCATTATGTCCAGTAAATTCAGATATCTAATATTATTTAAAGGCCTCTATTTTGTAGACTGACAAGACTTATAAAACAAATAAAAATGTTAATGTCGTTACAAGTCAGCAACTTTCCCGTTCTAGAGAAGTATCTACTCTGTGGCTGGAAAATATTCTATTATAGAAATTTGCCCATAAAGTTGACTTTATTACAGCAGGGCATTTTCAGTAGTGCCCTGAATTTATTCAAATGGCCTCTGAGATAATGAAGATCTGAGAATAAGATGTTATGTTGGACAGATTTACCTTTCAGTACCCACCAACTAGATAAATTTGGAATAGTCCTTAATAATATTTTGTTTTAGTTCTCTCCTCTACAAAATAGATAAATATAGTGACGGCTTTATGATTTACAGTTTATGGGGGAATATCCATGTCAATGAATAAAATACTGTGTATACCCTACTTAGTATATCATTATTGTTTGACACTTTTTTTTAAGATTAGGAACTTTATAATTCTGTCAGTCTCCAGTTCCTTAGGACAGACTGAGTCCTGTTCACTTATTCTTCTAGTGAAGAGATAATTTTATTGAGATAATATACACATTTACAAATACATATTCACTCTAGGTCGTTGAATCCTAGAGCATTTCTAAAGAGCCTACTCTGGTCCATTCAAAGTACAGGATGACACAGAATATAATGAATGCAAACTTTTCTGATTCTGTTAAAATAAAGGTCCAGTCAATGGAATATGTATATGTATATATATATATATATATATATATATATATATATATAAGATCTTGAGCCAAGTTTATGCCTGAGAAGACACTGCAGCCTCAGTGAGGGATTCTAACACCATAAAGCATCTAAATTCCTAGAGAACTTATGGAAATTTAGCTCCCAGGACTGCACCTGAACCCTGTAAATAAAATTTCCATGGAATCCTACCTTAAGAAAATATTTTCCTTTCTATGCTTTCTCCCTTAAAATTTTATATGTATCCAATACACTTAATTGAGAAATGTATGTTTTTGTTATGCTGTATTTTCATTTTCTTTTTATTGTTGTTTATATTGTCAATTAAAAATGTACAAAATAAAGTTACATTGCTGGTCTAGTAAAAGCTATACAGTTTTCTTGAATACATAGCTATAACTGCAGCAGCTCACCTATTTCAAAAATTTGGAACTCTGTTCAATTGTTATCATTAAGACAACCTCAAATTTAAAGACTACCTTATTGTACATGTAAGGTGTTTTATAACAGTGTGGTAGCTAATAAAACACTCCATTTATCTTTTGAAAACAAAATAAAATAAAATGTTTTCCAACAAGTGTGCTAGGGCCCCTTAAGGCCAGTGGTAGATGATATCTTAGTCACTTCTCTCATTGCTCAGACAAAATACCCAACAGCCAGGGTTAGAGGAGGAAAGGTGTATTAAGCTCACAGTTTGTAGAAGTTTCCATCCATAATTTGCTGGCTCCAAGACTGGGTTGCAGGTGGCAGATGGGCAACCATTCATAGCAGCAGAAGACAGCAAAAGCAATGAGAAAGAAAAAACCAACCTTCTTTCTACCTTTTTATCTTACCCAGATTGCCGGTATCAGCCTGGTGCCAATCCAATCAGTGGATTGATCCAGCAATCGCCCACCCTTAACCCCAGCACCCTTAATCCCAGTATTGTATTATGAATCAATCACACAGTCTAGATTCATCCAACTCTGAAAAAAATTCTATGACTGCCTGAGGGGGGCCATCTAGACCTAAAGCACAACAGATGGCTACATCACTGGAAAACAAGCTTCCAAGTTCTAAAATTAAAGCCTCAAGTAAGTGAGATGCCTTGGGAGGTTTAAGGAGCCTATTCAAATTAATCCAACATAATCAGAGGTTGGTCTACCACTCATACATGTGTATTAGTTTCTAAATAAATAAATGCTGCCCCAAATATACTATATGGTCATTTCCCCAGAATATAATGAATTGATTTTTGAAGAATGGTGTCTTAACCTGAACTTCATCTGATGAGAGTGCTAGAGATGTAGTATAAACCACGGGCTACAGAATGGTGGACAAGTTACGCATTTGGTATGTTTAAGTTACTGAAAATTTATACTCTCTAATATAATCAAACAGGAGAGGATTTATATTAGGTCATGTTGTTGACAAGGCACATCATGAAATACCTCGTAAGTGAAGGAAACGAACTGGAAGATTGTTTTGAGGACTAGGGTAGCCTTCTACAAGGGATTCCTTTCAACACTGCGTAGAGGTCACTGCAGAAGCAAGACTGGGTGAAAGAGTGGTGACAGAAAGTTGAAGAGGACATGGCTGTAGATAGCAATAGTTTGGGTGACAGGGAGGAAAGGGATTAACAGAAGAGTTTGGGCTGAAAGTGCACAGGGATAAAAGAAGCAAGCACAGAACATCCATGCAAGTAATTTAAAAAGTAAAGAAAATTAAGGATATGCAAATATTTTGATGAGGGGAAATAAGACTGATGGCATCATTTACTAAAATTAAAACAATTTAATACAGCAGGAGTTGGGGCAATGCCAAGACGAAGAGAACTAACCATTTCATTTTGATGTGAAGAACTAATCGCTTCATTTTGAAGCTCAAGTGTAAAATATTGCATAGTCTGGGCATGGTGGCGCATGCCTGTAATCCCAACACTCAGGAGGCTGAGACAGAGGAGCCTTGTGAGTTCGAGGCCCGCCTGGGCTACAAAGTGAGCTCAAGACCAGCCTGAACTGCATAGCGAGACCCTGTCTCAAAAAGACAAAAATAAATAAATAAATAAAATATTTCATGTACCAGTAAGCTCCTGAGAGATATTTGGGCAGAGATGTGCATTTTGGAATTCCCAACATTAACATGGAGGGTCACTATAACAGGAAACATTTCTGCAACTCAGAACGGTTTGAACTCTCTGAAAACAATGATTGCTTTTTGTGTAGTTTCTATGTTAAGTTTTGTTTTTAACATTTTTTTGAATTTAATTTCATGGGTACACATAAGATAGACATAATGGTAATATTTATCACAGGGAACTCGTACCTGTGCATGATCTCTCTTGATTCTTCTTTTGTTCCCATTCCCTTCCCATCCCTTCGATCTCTCTTACCCTCTTTATTAACATTTTTGTTTGTTTATTGTCTCTTTGAGGCAGGGTCTCACTATGCAGTTCATACTGGCCTTGAGCTCACCTTGTAGCCGAGGCTGGCCTCAAATACTTTATTTTAAAGGAGAGTTTTCTTTCTAAAATTGCTTCTGTTGTCGAACCAGTAGCATTACTAGTTCACTACCTTGAGGTGTGGCAAAAATATAGAAACGTGAACCCCGTTCTTCCTTAGTTAATTAGTTGGTACATGAAAAGAACTCCGAGTGAGTTCATATGCCTAGGAAAGCACAAAAGAGGCCCCGTTGGGTTATGAAATGGTGAGGAGGAGGGAAAAACATAAAGGAAAGACAGAGTTGTCTCTACGCACAGATCACTAGGCCAGCGGCCAGGCTGCTGGTATCGTAGAGCATCAGTTGTTCACCTTTAATGTGTATCTATGTGCTGCTGCTACTGGTTTTATCCAGAAAGAGTCATCTCTACAATTTTTTAAAAATGTATTCGATAGTTTTCTCTCACACCCATGGTTTTACTTTCTACAGTTTTAGTTACCCGAGACAAATGTGGTCCAAAAATATTCCGTGCGAAGTCTCAGAAATAATTGCCAAATGTTAAGTAGCATGCCCTTCTGAGTAATGAGAAGGAGCCTCACAGCACTTCGCTCTGTCCCGGGTAGAAGGTGAATCCGCCCTTTGTCCATCTTATTCTCACCATACAGTCACTTTGGAGCCACATTGGGTATTGCTATTGAGCAGAGGGCTCCACATAACCCTGAGTTTCATATGTCCAGTGGACTTCGAAGGTGTCCTTTATGGATAAACAGGGACTGCTATAGTGACCTTGTGGTCAAGAATAATGTTTCTTCACCTGTGTGGTCTCAAGGCAAGATTAACACACCACTTCCAAGGGGTACTGTTTTGAGCAAGAAGTGAAGGGAATCAAGGCAAGTGTTACAATTCAGAGTAAATTTTCATACTGGGACCATAAGATGAGTAAGGGAGTCTAAGAGATTTTTCAATTCAGCCCTTTTAGCTAAAAAGTTTCTTAGAGGAGGCCTCTACCCAGTTTTCTCAGCTTATTCTTTTGTTTTATACACTTGTATCATTTAATCCAGGCTACTTTTCTTGCCTCAGTTACAATTTTGAAACTTCATGGTGTTTCTCACAGTTAAAAGCCTCATAATACAAACTCCCCCAAAAGACATGTAAATGTCTTATATTTAGACAGCTTAATTTATTTCATTATTTTATATTATTTTATAGATTTTCTTGTCATTTAAAAATCCTAACCTTTTAACTAACCTTCTTATTGACAAATTTAACATTTATACTAACATAAGAGCATCACAAATCTTAAAAGGGCACTCTAAAATTCATTAGTCTTTTTATTTTAAATAAAAATGTGTTATATGACACTGTAATACTGACTCGTACGGCTTTGCCTAGAGAAGCCCTAACTATATTAGTAGGAATTCATCCTGAAACCTCAGCATTTTCACATAGAGAAAACTGAGAAGTTTTGAACCAATTTATGACTCTGCTGCTTCTATTTTTAGAACAAGACTGACCTTTCTCAGAGGCAGATTTTGAAAGGAACATTCACATGACTTTTGGAGACTTGAAAAGTTGGGAACCTTCACCCTTGAGTTTGTACGATTGATGACAATACATTTCTTACTGTATAACCATGATATGATGAAAATCAATGTTATTTTGAAAATTTGATGCCTAAGCGCTCTAAAGAATTTCCTTTCCTTAAAATAGTACAAAAGCTCTATTACGAGAATATGACACTGATTAGTTAAATCCTTGATACTTAGAAATTATAGTTCCTATTATATAATAATTTTGTGTTTGCATGTGTAAGTGCGCTCTTCTGCTGATCACTGATACTACAAACCATAAAGTGAAAAATGATTCATAAAAGTAAACTGGCATATGCTGAAACAATATTGGAAAGAGGGAGTTGGGGTTCTTTAGGAAAGCAGCAAGCATAGTTTTAGTTCTTAACGGAGAAATGGTGCATGTTCCTGGTCCTATTAAACCAGAAGCTGAGTTGGTTCTGGGCAATTCTGGGTTTCCCATGCTATTTGTAGGCAAAGTAAGGAATCATTGCTTGGCTGGGGTAAATAATTCTAATCTCTCCAGGGAAGCTGAGCCACTGCTATTCTATAGAAATAAAAAAAAGTCTGAAAATCCAATGATATAAATAATGAAACCCTTAGTATACCTATTTTTAAAAATACAAATACAGTGGAAATTTGTAAATGCCCATTTAATAAATTTGTGGAACCAACAAGAGCTCAATATGTAGGTTTTAATCACATCATCAGAAAAGGGATCTTTCCTGAGTTACTGACAGGAGGTATGCAAGTCCATTTTCCATTGCTGTTGTAAAATACTTGAGGCTAGGCCATGTATGAACAAAAGAGGTTTTGTTTAGCTCACAGTTTTGGAGGCTAAAACTCCAAGACTGCGCAGTACCATTTTATTCAGCCTCTAGCGAGGTTTCACTGGGGGAGTCTGTGAGGCGGAGATCATGCAGTGAAGCAGGAACATCGAGAGAAATTTAGGAGTCAAGCTTACTCCTTCTTAACAACTCACACTTGTTGGAACAAGCAACAACACAATGAAAAGTACTTGTTAATGTGTTTATGTAAAACATCTCCTAAAATTTACTCATGTGTGGAGGGTGATTGGATCATGGTGCAGCTGTACTTACCAGTGGATTCCACCATCCACTTATCAAAAGGCAGACTGTCGTTGCTCCCCTCAAAATACCCTCCTTGCATTTGAACACATTTACCCCTCTGTTCTTGTCATTTTTTGAAGTAGTTCTGGAGCCCCTGTTCATGAGTGTCTTTAGCTGCACTATTTTGTGCCTGCACCACTATCCTGAATTAATTCGAACTGTTTACTTCCATTGGTCACTTCTTAAATTTTAATATTTTATTGGTCAACATTATTAACAACAATCTATAGATTTTTATATGTTGAAATATTTACCTAAGGTTTTACTGTACTTTTTTTCTGTTTTCAAGGGTCTTTATTTATTTGTTGAATTTTAGCTCATTGGTAAATGTGTATAATACATAACAGTCATTTGGCATTACTGAAGAGCCAGAAGTTGTACAGTCCCAGATCCAGGGAATCAGGTGCATGACACAGTGTGCAGGACACATGGTAGAGTTTGAAGAGCCTGGCTTTCCACTGAATGTCACTGGACAGCAGCGTTCACGGTGTTTTTTTTATCATAATTTGTTAAAAGTCATGAAAGAGGACTTTCTCCGGAAGTAGCGAAAAGAGTAATATGAGTGAGTTTGAAGGGGGAAGGTTGGAGGTTTATGACAATGCACTTTTCACAATAAGTTTTTTTAAACATTCACTGTATATTTTAATAATGCCACATTTTTCTCATAAAGCACAAGATCATTCAAAATTTATATATAGATATATAGATATATATAAATTTTATATATTTATATAAATACATATTACTGCTTTGCTGCATTGGCAATCCCCAGAACCATCATTTTATGGTCATATGAAATCTAGTTATGAGAAGGAACCTCAGTTTTAAATTGACTGACTTAAGAGCTGGCTAAGAGATTAGTAATGCGCACCTCTGTCGTGTACCGTGGGTCATGGAGACATGACCTTCAGGTCTGTGTCTGATCCAGACCCTTCCTTTCTAGCGCCCGTTCCTCATCTGCTTTCTGGCCACCGTCACCTGCCTCGTTTTGCTCGTGTGTGACCTTCTGTCGTGAGCTTAGTAGCTTCGCTTTGATGTGCCTTTCGCCATGTTTCCGCCTGGAAGCCAGTCAACCAGATTCAATCCTCTTAAAATCCGAGCTGAATTAAGTTGCCATGGCAAACAGAAACAGTGAAATGACACCCAGGATCTGGAGGCAGGATTATTTTACGTCGGCAGGCACTGACTGGGGTCATTCCCAAAATACCAAGCTCCGATCTCTGTTGGTCCAGGGCTTTTATACGACACACAAAGGAGACAGCACAGCCTTGCAGTTCTTCGATCAGCCAGCAGGGTGCGCTCCACCGGTACAAGGCTAGACGAACGATCACCGTTTACAGTCAGACGTCCTGCACGTTTGCTTAAACTCTTGCAGTTATAGGGGTCAAGAAAATAATCACAGAGACACGACACAGTTACAGTGTCAAAAAGAACTAAGTTTTAAAAGGGACAATTTTTCTTGCACAGTGTTTCCTTTTCAAAACTCTCGTCTGTTGCGAGTGTTGTGCATTTTCTGCCAGCAACAGAAGACTATTGTAGAAATAGTAAAGTTCTAAGTCGCCAGGTAGTAGTTTCCAATCATGTAAAGAAATTTTATTACATGTAAAATTTTTAAGTAGTACTCTAAAATTAGATATGCAATATATCACACATATATACATTTATCTGCTAACTCACTGATGTGATATAATTACCTTATAGGTTTTTCTGATAGGGCTTTCTTGTGATACTCTCTCCTCACTCAGGAGAGATTCAAGTGGATCCAAGACGCTTCCTTCTACTTGTGAGAATCTGATCCACATTCAGAAGTGTTTCAACATATAGTTAATTTACAACACCGATTCAATGGATTTTCTTTCCATCACCGACTAGCCATCAAAGTGGAAGAATAGAAACCGAAAGAAGTACTGTCTTTATTGTGTTTATTTTGGTTGGTTTTGTTTTTGTACCGAGAATTGAACTCAGGACCTTGCGCTTGCCAGGCAAGTCGCTACACTGCTGAGCTGTGTTCCCGGCCCTAAAAGAAAGTACTGTCTTTACTCAAGCCAATTTTGCAGCCAGAATTCTGCATTTCAGTATATTTTTCCAAAACACAGACACACCATCAGGGATGGAAAGAGAAAAAAAAACAGTAACTAAGTGAACAAAAGCTCAATACAATTATCACCGTAATGTATTGGACACAGTCAAAATGGCTGGAAGTAAGGCAAACTAGAGTCAAAATTTGTGTGACTCACCTTCCATTTCACACCTCAAGTCATAGCCTGAGCATTTGCACACATTTTTTCTACCTACAAGTTTTACATTACATTTTACTTCCACTGTTGAAGTATTTCACAGTCATTACAAAAAATATAAAGAATATCCTTTTACACCATTTTTATATTTGATTATCCTAACTAGTTCACATGTACATTGTTGTAAAATTAAACCATTCAGGAAAGCCAACAGAATGTGTGTTCATGTAGCCTGAGAGCTCCCAAAGACCAAAGATACCTTCAGAAGGCGAAGGCCACTGTCCTGCTCTCTGGCTATGCGCCCCCTGGTGGTTGACATGATAGTGGTTGTCAAGCGTCTGTGTGACCTTGGCAGGTGCCAAACGCCAGCCAGCTGGCCTGGCCACGCAGCTGGAGACTCAGGAGGCCCTGTAGGGGGCCCTGGAGCTGGTCGTGGCCTACGTAAGTGACACACAAGGGGCTGGTGTAAGAAGAACTGGGGTCCTCCAGCGCACTGCAGAGGCACACCAGCTACTCTCCTGTTTCCTGGGCTGTGGATAACCCAGCCCAGAGGCTGTTTGCCATCACCATCAGCCTAGGCTTCTTCACTAACTTCCACATCTGCCTCTTTCTTGCCTGCTCTGTGCTCCTGCTCACGTAAAGCTCCATCTTCAGGTCCTGCCATTCCTTAAACTGCAGATCCACAAGGTCTTCATGGTGGTACAAGCAGCTTCAGCACACAGAGCTGATGAGCCCAGAGGACCATGCTTCAGCAGGGGACCCATACGGCCAACTCATTCGCTATGATACAGGGATATTTTGCTCTGTGCTTTCCAGTAGTACATGCCATCAACTGGTCAGTCTTTCTCAGCCATAGCTGGCTAAGCGTGAGCCCAAGTGGGCATTGGCACAGCCATTCTCCGTTACATGCCGATTCAGTTCTCAGTCCTGTTGTGTGTGCCTACCGGAACTGAGAATTCTGCTGTGCTTTTCACAACGTCGTCTCCAGGTCTTTACTCTGCTGGGTGGGTACCAGGAGTGAGAACAAGCAGGCTCAGACGGCGCCTGCTTTCAGTGTGGGCTTAGGACCCAGGCTCTGGCCCCTTGGGGAGAAGGTGCACATTCACCAGAAGCCCTGGGATAGGCATGGACTGGCTACTTCTCACTGCAAAAGACAACTAAAGCTGGTCAGCTGCTTTCTGTGAATGCTTGCCTGAGGATACGGTGCCGCTAGCTGATAGCACATTTATGCTTGCAATTTGGTTGCACCCAGAATTATGGAACAGCTTCTGCCCCCAGAATCATGGAAAGAGGCACCTTTAACAGTGAACCGGGGCACTGCTGTGTGAGTCGGCTGCAAGAACTGACAAATATATTTAGAGCCCCATTCACCTGCTTTCAGAATGTGGATGACTCTGACAGCTTGAATGGATTGTAAAAGAGTATTTTGAAGAATCTGCCTCATTCATGGTCGAGAATGACAGAAATCACTTTATGGTGGAATACTGTGAATAAATGTTTAATATGGAGGCAGAGGGAAAACAAAAATTGACTGTACTAATGTATACTTGTTCTCAGGAAAGTCACCAAAAACGCTAAAAGTATGATCCTTTAAACGAGGAACTGCCATATTAATTTAGGGAATGCTGTCCTCCTATATTCTTGAGTTATCTTCAAATCACAGTTCTGAGCTCTGTTCTTTTCCCTGTAGAAAATACTGCTCAGGAATAAACTGGAGAAACAGGACCCTTCCTTATCAGTTCTGCCACCTAGAGCTAGAGCTAGGCACTGCACTGTGCTTCTTGGCCGGCTTCAACTTGGGCCAAGCAGTTGGAAGGCAGAGTGTGAAAATTTAACGATACAAAGTGATAAAGCTGGGCCTAGTCAGCGAACTAGAAAACAAAATTTAACAAGAGAACAAGAAACACTACTATACATGCTTGTTTTCTATCTCCTTTCCCTTTTTATGTCCAGGTACTTCTGGGTTGGCTCTATGAAACTTTAGCACCTTTTAAGAAGTTCCATAGTGGAAGCTACAGTATTTCAATAGTAATTATATCCTAACTACTGAAAAAGCTAAGTTAATAGGATTTTACATTTTACCATCTGGTCTTTTTAATCACCCTTAAATTCCTCGGCATGAGGGTAATAATTATTAGTATCTTCTCATATTAACATAGAGTTTGAAAGAACTTTGGAAAAAATAATTATGCTACATAATCCACAGGGTTATATACTAGCAATAAAATGTTAGGTCTACGTGTTGCCATTAATACTCAATTTAAATCTTCAAAGAGTTGATTTAATTAACAAACTAACAATAAATGTAGTGTGGCTCACAGATGGCTTAGCACATAGTAAATGCTCAATAAATGGAAGCAATTATAAATAATTTAGATAGAAAATAACTCTATTTCCTTGTACATGTGATTGTTTATTAATCAAACATAGTCCGCAACTCTGTTCTCTATTTGAGCAAAATATGGGACCGTTTAAATTGTAAAAGCTTGCAATACACTTGCTACACGTTAAAAGTCACAAAAGTTAATCCATAAAATAAATCACACGCCTGTTAATAACACTGAGGAAGCTTTGTGGTGTTGTTGGTTATTCTTTGTCTCTTTGGCTATCAGTGTAGGTTCTACACAGGTTGGATTAGCCACCTATCCATTCATTTTCCCAGCAGATATTCAGTGTCTCGCACACGATAGTGCAGTGCTCGGTCTGAATATCATGCAGACTAAATCCAAACCTCCCTCTCCTCAGGCAAGGCAACCAGCCTGGATCTTACACTCCACCTATGCCTCCAGTTCACTCCAGCCTTAGAGGGTTCTCCATTCTGTTCCTTATAGAGATCACATTTTGACAACATCATGTCTACCTTCTTTCAGAATATTATGTTTAAGTTTTGAATTTTCTCAGTGTGACTAAACTATAACATGAGGTCATGTGCTGCCTAGCTTAATTAAAAGATGTAGAAATCTTTCTGATCAAAACTCAGTACAGGTGAGCAGTCTTCTTAGAATCCAGGGCAAATAGGTCGCTCTCTCTTCTCCTTTCTCCAAATACATGTGTCCCCGGAAAACACTCTCTTCTTCTTTCTGCTCCTCTTCATCTCTTATGTTGTTTGTGAAAATGTTGCATTGTATACCCAGGACTGTTCACAGGCTCTAGGGTTTTTATCACTGGATAAAAGCAATCTATTTAATGCACAGCTGTTTTCCAGAATGATCTAATTGCTTTAGTGATAGGACTAAAGGCACCAAATGCCAGCCAGTGTACTGCCAAGCTTTTCACATATGTAAATTAAATTATGTGCAGATCAACTTGTTTTATAACATGTATCTCAGCAGACTTTCAGCTCATTTAGTGAGACATCTAATATCAAATCCAATTGAAAATGTGCTTGCAATGATGCGATATTCCCATTGTGTATCTCATATCCCTGATTTATTTTGGTCTCTTAAACCATACTTTCTATAAATATGGATGTTTTAAATGTTCATACATTTATGCTTTTATTTAGTACTGTTTTAAAATTCCAATGTACTTGGGGATGGGCTGTAGCTTAGTGGTACAATGCTTGCTCATAGTGTTCCAGGCCCTGGGCTGCAGCCTCATCTCTGTAAAATTAAAATGTACTAATTAAAGTTTATAGTCAAAGAAGCTCAAACTTCATTTTTTGTTTGATTTGCATAGGTGTTTTATTTTAACAATGCATTACATGTCATTTAAAGGCCATAAACCTAGATTTCTGATAATTTCTAATATCCCGGTGATTTTAATTTCACATTCTTGCACCATTTCCCAGAAATCAAGTGTTGTCATCTTGCTCTAGGGTGTTTCCATCTTCATCTTTAGATTAAAATTTTTGAAGTTTGATGTGTTTCTGTTAAATATTTGCATAGGTACATGAATGAAAATTTTTCCACTTAATCCAATGAAGTATGTTGGGGTAAAAAGAAAACACACATACACAAAGAATGTCAATAAAAATCAAATAACAGTCAGGCATAGTTGTGCACGCCTGTAATTCCAGCACTTGGGAGGCTGAGGTAGGAGGACTGCTGCAAGTTTAAGGCCAGCCTGGGCTGCAAAGTGAATTCAAGATCAGCCTTAATTGCATAACAAAACCCTGTCTCAAAAAAAACAAATATATATATATATATATATATATATATATATATATAATCACATACTGTACTCATACTTGATGTTTTCATTAGCTAACAAAGTATCATTCAGAAGATCAGAAGCCTGGAAGCTTGGGTTGGGTTAGACTAGTAGGAGGGAGAGATTTTTCAAATAAAGTGAAATAGAACTATTGAAAATACACTCACTCCCAATTATTTAACACTGAGAACCTAACGTTGTTAGGAAATTTTTTGAAAATTCATAGAAATTTAACCATCCTTTATATACAGAACTAATGTATTCCCTTCCATTTAAACAAACACATATTTTATATGGTTATTTCACCTGATAAGTACAAGTATGTGACACTGATAAGCGCAAGTATATGACACATTTTGTAATTATTTGCAAAAGACTATTTGTAATGTCATCATATTTTATTTTCAGCATAAAAATCACAGTGTGTTTCAGAATTTTTAAGAAGTGTAGAATTGCGTGAACTATGTGTAACAATAGAAAAAATTAGATACTAATGAGCATTGCAAGCAATCAGAGAGTCTATGGAACTAAAATAGAACAGTAATGGCAAAGATGGAGTGAGAATATTGATGAGAAAGAAGCACAATTAGAAATTAGATAAGAAAAGCAAACCGCCCTAGGAGTAATCAAATAGAAGAACCCGATGAATAAAGTTCAGTAGGGTATAATCACCATGGAGGGGCAGGGGATGCATGCGTTACATTTAGCAATCTGAATTTAAATCTATTGGAGCAAGGTTGAAAAACTTTGAATAAATATGCAAAATGGACTCCCACTTCAAAGAATTCAATCAACTCATATTTAAAACATTTCTCTATTTTAAGAATTGCTTGAGAGATAAATATGCAGCAAAATTATATAGAACATACATGAGATAACAATTTTAAAAATAATTCATGGAGATATTAATATTAAACAACTATATTCTGAAAATAACCCTTCTACTCAAATACACAGTCAGATTATTAAACTGCTTTGCACTTGATCTCAGGCAAAAGGCTGAGAAGCGATATTAAACCGGTTTGAATCTGCTAAAATGGCACAAATTTTCCACATTACACCTAGTGGTAATTCAGGAAAACAGAAAACCTTGGCTACCAAAAGTACAGTTGTGTTCCCTGTGATTACAAGGAAAATAAATGGTTAATCTGTGTTGGTAAATCTTACCTCTTCTAAAATTCATATCAGGGCAACTAAGAATTAAGATGTGCTAGCATACATACAACATTAAAGAGGTAGCCTTTCTTTTGAATTTATACTCATGCTTAGAGAATATTCTGCAAAATATCTTTAATCAGATAACTGAAGTTTTAATGATACTCAAGAATAGCACAGCACTGACCTGATGAAGATTTATGATGATCGTGATATGCCATTTTTCTCAGTAGTCTATTTAACAAATTGTTTAATGTAGTATATAATAGACAATTTAAAAGGAGTATATATTGTCAGTATAAAGAAGGAAATGCCAGTAGTTGAATTATTGTCAGTCAACATTCCTCAGGTTGTAATTATTAAATTCCAATGAAATATTCACCTCTAATGTAACTGTCAGTGAATTCAGCAAGAAGTAAATGATGTCTCTGATAAGTCCTATAATCACGAGCAGACTCGAAGTCAAAGAAACATTGTACAATTTTAAGATGTGTAAAAATATAGTTGGATAAAGAACATATGTGTACAAAAAAGACCTAGAATTATAAATGCAAAGATGGAGATGCATCCCTTTGTGTGTGTGTGCACATGTTTGTGTGTGTGTGTGTGTGTGTGTGTGTGTGTGTGTATTTTGGAGGACTGTCCAAACGAAGGCTCCCTGAAGTGGGTACTTGCAAACAGTAGCTTTATTTATCTGAAAGAAAGATTGAAAATTGCAAAGTTCTCCTGAAAAATTAGCAACAAAGTAAGGCATCGGGCCATGAGACATGATGGCGTGTCTGAGCTGGTAGCATTTTTGTGCTGTGAGGGAGCTTTGAATGTAGAAGATGATGGGGTACTGATAAAGTCTAAGCATGAAATTAATAGGCTTGTATTTCATTTTCAGACCCTCGGTTCAGGGGTCAGTGTGGACAATGGATTTAGCACTTTTTTGTTTCCAGTTATTTAGCCGACTGAAAATTACCCAACTTTCTCCACTGATAGGAATATGATGCAAAGTCAAATAGACTGAAAAGAATCATTCAACTACATCATTAACTGAATAAAAGCAACAATGTTAAAGAGGACCAAGGAGAACATTCTAGAGGGAATCAAAGGTCACTGCAACCTTAAGTCCTCAGCATAGCTGCAAAACCTCCAGAACCTGGATCCCCTCAGCACCTGGGTAAGACCAAGTCACCGAGCTGGAGGGAAGTATTTGGCTTTCAATTCAGTGTACGATGCAGTGCTTTGAATCTGACTCGCTCTCCATTTAGGCAATTATCAAAGAAAAGAGAGAAAAAACCTCTTTGATGACTCTTAGCATTTGGGAAACTGAGTCAGGAATCGAGGGACTGTGATCTTCACATCAGTGAAAACACAGAAGGTAGGCTCTGCATTTATCTCACTGTTCCCTGAGACCACTCTCCAGTTCACTCTGGTACAGTGGGGCAGGTGTAAAACAGAAGGAAATGGTGTTACTGGCCTGAGGAGCCAACAGGTTGGAACTCACATTCAGAATTGGAGAGTAAAATCCCAAAGTCAAGTACTCTGATCTTTGAGCAAACAGTAAGGAATTGTTGCAACTCATGCCAGAAAATCAAAGAGGACAATGTGCACTGGGCTCACCAAGGTTATAAGCAGCAGTTTCTGGAATCCAGCTTTGCTGTCCGTTCTCAGCATGTCAGAGGTAATTCTTCCTGTGGGTCCTTTTTGGACTTTATGAAAGCTTGTCAAGAAGTGATTAGCAGGGTTTTTCTTTGAGAAACGTATCTTCAGCCTCAGGAAGACTACCACTGGTAGAACTGGAATGTGAAAATTGCCTTCCCAAAGACCAGGTAGTCAAGAGGTGATTTCAGGGTTCAAAATTGCAAGAATGTCTCTATGACTGAAGGAGATCCAAAAATCTGAAACTTTCTGCACACAAGTAAACATCACAAGATTAGAGTTTCCCATATCTAATCAGAAAGCAAATGCATAAAGTTTTATCTGTGCCCCACTTCTCAAAATTTCCTCACTCTGCCCTCTGACTGTGCTTGGACTCTGCCATGGCAGAATCCTCACCTTCCTGTGACCTTCACACGGGAGGAGCCACATGTAAGCTGTGCAGTTAACAGCCTACTGAGTTTGTAGT
The DNA here is from genome assembly GCA_004027595.1 of Dinomys branickii. Lineage (NCBI taxonomy): Eukaryota > Metazoa > Chordata > Mammalia > Rodentia > Dinomyidae > Dinomys > Dinomys branickii. The sequence continues at coordinate 17,551 of PVLD010006568.1, read as the reverse complement.
CAACAGCTAGAATCAGTAGGCGGCTTGTATATTCAGCCTCATAGAATCTCTAAGTAACAACAGCCTCAGCTACCATCTGACTGCAACTACTAAGAGACAAAAACAAGACACAGTGCACACAAGCCTTCTGTAAATTCCTGTCCTCTAACGTCTGATCAAAATCAAACTGTTTTTCAATTACTGAATTTTCAGTAAATTTTTATACGTTGATAACAGTAAAGACAAGGAAGCTGTAATCACCTGGATTAGTCAGCAAATATTCACCATCAACTGACGTAGGTGTTAGTTGTATGATTTTCTTTTGTCAACAAAATACTTGAAATGGGCTTGTACAGTGGACTTACAGTCTTCTTTTCGTGTTGTGCTGCCGAAGGACTTGGGACCTGTTAAGGTGGGCCCCAGAATGAGCAGCAAGGAGCCGTGCTCTGGCAAAGGAGAGCTTGAAACAGCCACTCATGGGAGTGAGTCCGGGACATTAAGCATAATACCACCTTATGCCAGTGGTCTTCTGTGATTATTGTGCACCATTTTGTAGAAACATTTGACTGATGACAGAAGCACACTCGAAGTAGCATATATGTGTTATTCTTTGGAGAGGAACTGGGTGTCAGATGTGGAGTAGCTGTCAGGTAACTAAGTAATGATGATTAAGACCAGGGATTCAAGACGATTCCTGCAAAAAGTTGCAGCTACATTTACAAAACAATTCTTTGAAGTAGGAGAAAGAACAGTGGTTCCAGAAAGTGAGATCACTATGAAATAAGGCCAGGCTTGCAGGCCAAGTATCACAGAATGTGCATGATCACCTCAAAGCATTACCACACTCTGAACTTTCCTGGTAAAGATTTCAAAATTGATGGAATGCAAAATGAATTGAAAACTACAGCAAGTGACCCCATCCGTGTGCCACAAGGGTTTCTGTCTCACTCATCTGCCCACTGCACAAGTGCATGTTGGTTGTAGCTCACAGATATGGAGCTCGACTAAACTTGGATCCTCCATCCTCCCTCCTGTCTTAATTAAGCCACTGAGGATACAGAAAACTCGACTCTTAGCCCTGTTTTTGTAATCTCAGATTACAGACCACCTAGCCATAATCTGCAACCATGTAGTTGAACATGTTTCAACAATCAGTATCGAGCATTATTTTTTTAAGTTGACTATTAAACAACAATAATTCTAAGTTTTTTTTTTTCTTTTTTTTTTTTTTTTTTTTTTGGCGGTACTGGGGATTGAACTCAGGACCCTGCGCCTGCTAGGCAGGTGCTTATTCCACTGAGCTATATCCCCAGCCAACAATAATTCTATTAACTAAAGTCTTCTCTATCATTAACAGATTGCAATTTAGTTCATTTAAAGAGCAATATAGTCTTAAAAATAGTTGCTCTTAAATAGCTGATGTTTTCCTTCTAAAACAAATCATGGAATTTCTCTGTGTTGAAGAAATTATCTTCAGGCCTTGAGTGGTGGCACACTCCTATAATCTCAGCACTCAGGAGGCTGAGGCAGGAGGATTGCTCTAAGTTCAAGTCCAGTCTTGGCTACAAAGTGAGTTCAAAGCCAGCCTGAACTGCAGAGTGAAACCCTGTCTCACAAAGACAAATAAAATCTTCTCTTAATATAAAAAATGATTCAGATGATGCATTTACACGTGTAGCTATACACTATAGGCTATTTTCATTTGCAAAACTTACAGTTATTCGAAGACTACTCAGAACTCAAGTTGTACTATCACTAAATATGCTGATTGTTTTAGGCTGGTTTACATTTTATCTTCATAGTAACATTCACAGATAGTATATTTGAACGTTAGATCTTTTTACACTAATGAGAAATACAAGAGGATTCATTTGGTGTTAAAATAAGCAGATCTGTCTAGCATGAGTTATTCTGGTCCAAAATTTCCTGTTACCCAGCTTCCTTCTAACCTCATTTATGGGCCTAATTATCAGGCAAAAATATATACATACACATGAAAGAGATTTAGTGCAGCCTAACCTCAAGTTAGGCCTTATCATCTAGCTGCTTTAAATTACATTTGGATCTGTCTGGAAAAGCCGTAGGAAAAAAAGAAGGAGATGGCTTTATGATGACAGTTAAGATGGTTTCAATGGGGGCTACTGTTTATTATTTTGAAAACTTGGAATCATTTAATTAAGTCATCTTATCTTTTACCTTAAATTCTTAAAAAAGACAACTGCATTAATCCAGCCACATAATCTCTTAGAATTTTAAAAGCCTATTGATTTTCTTCTTCTAAAATCTCCTCCATAAGGTGTATCCCTGGAGAATTCTATAAAAGGGCAAAAGGTATCTCTGCAGGCTTGGCTTTTCAGACACTGGGCAGTTTAATGAGTCATTGTACTTATAAATGTCCCTGATTAAGCCCTTTTATTTTTATTCTGTAATTTAATTTATATCATTACATTTCACACAGATTTTTCCCATTTCTGTTACTTGCTTCACACACTATTAAGTGTCCACTTATGCAGTTGATGGTCTTATAAAGTACATTTTTTTCTACTCTGTCTTTGATAATCTTCCATAATAGACTTCTTTTGTGAAATGGACGGAAGTCGGGTGATGTGTTTAACATATAATATGCTTGTAATGCAGCCTGTGCAATCATTTGACTTATAACCAAGCATCAGTTGCAAATATACTGATTGAGAAATTGATACGAAGATAAGATGACACTAAATATCAATCATGTATGGATTTTGCAGGATGCAGTAACAGAAAAGTGGCTGTTTTCTTACTGGGGTGTAAACTAAAGTTTCCCAGAGCATAGTAGATAGCTCAGATTAGAAGATATGTACCTGATTATTAAAATATAGCTTCACACAAAAGTATAAGTTGCTATAGATAAAAAAATTCCAATGTTAAATTGCCAGACCAAAATATATGCTTATGAAAGATAGTTATGAGCACTTGGTCCAGAACCAGTAGGTTCACCAACACATGAACTCATTTGCCTTGGTTTGAGAAAATTATCAAAGGAATTTCTTTGGAGAAGGCTTTACCTTTGGACTGAGATACTATTTCTTACAGGAAAGAAATCTAGAACAAGAAAAAGTCTGACAATGGCCCTGAATCAAGACCAGCAGTTCTCTGAAGCTGTTGGTTTCAAGCAGGAACCTAAAGTGGTATCTTTCTATGTTCTGTTGGCCATTTCAGAACTTTAGAAATGTAATAGTCAATTCATTAGAAAGAAACAAATAACTAAATAAATTTTATGAGAGGACTTCAAGATGGCGACCGGGTAGGCAGCAGAGAGAGAACCTCCTGGAGGAATGCCACTCAAAGGAATATTGGAATATAGCAACATGTGAAGGACAAAAAGGAAAGAGGTGGGTATCCTGAACTCAGGAAGGATCTGAAATGGGAACTGAAGCTCTCGGAAAGACTAGGCAAAACCTCTTCTGGAGGAAAGGATCAGAAATCTGCCATGGCGCAGTCAGAGGGAGAGGAGAAGGAGGAAGTCACCGCTCCAAGCACACCCATGGCCCACGCCCTTGTTCCGGCATTCGCAGCTTCAGCTTCGGAGACCCACGCTCACAGAAGCCTTCCGACTTGGCCAGGGGAGAGCGGAGTTCTGAGAGCTGGTCCAGGGCTGGAGAGGGGAGGGCGCAGCCAGGAAAAGAGGCAATGGTGGTCAGGAGCAGTTGTGGAACCCAGTGTGAGGATAAGAAGTTACGACAGCCACTGGGGCAGAGTCCCCACCCTGCGGCAACCTTCCTAATCAGCGCCTGGAGAGAATCAATGCAACTAGTACACAGCCCACCACGTCCGGCTCTGCACCTGCCTCGAGGGGGTGGCCCCTGCCTCTCTGCTGGGTGAGCAGCTACTGGTAGAGAGCAGCGGGGAACCTCGGCAGTGAGCCGCGGCGGCTCCCAGGGATCCGGCTGAGGAGTGGACAAGGGCTCCAGCACTGCAACAGGAGGGAGATGCAGATGGAGGTGGATCACATGACTCCACGCCCTTCTCACTCCATCAGGCAGGAAGCACGAGCTGGGTTGCCGGGACTCAGCTCCCACCCTGAACTCTCTCTGGGAGCACCTTGAGGCTTGGCGGCTTGAGCAAGCACCACCTGTTCCTGGCAACAATGGGATGAATCCACGGTCTTCAGGACTCACCCCAAACTATTAATGTGAGCACCAAGAGGGTCTCCTTACAGCTTGCACATATGAGCCTTGCATGAACCCATAGCAACAAATTAGGTGAAAAGCAGCAGACTGGGAGGCTGAAAAACAACAACATACTCTATACAGCAGACCCGAGAAAATCCTCCAACTCTATTCTAGAACTAATCTTTAAACTCAGTTCATACCCTGAACTAACACAGTGAGAATGGGCCGGGGAGATTTCAAGCCCTTATACCAAGCATCGTAAGTTCATCCAGTGCCCAGTTGCAAGGGGTGGCGAACAGTAAAACTGGAGATCAGGAGGAGGGAGGAGGAGAAGAAAGGGCCTCGGGCATCCAGGCAATGGGACAGAGCTAAACGGTTCACCGAGGGCACCCCGATGGGGGCACATGCCCCGTGGCTGCTCCGCCAAGGGCCCCTGGGGCTGCTCCACTGTGGGCCCTGCTTAGGGCACCCCATGGACTGCACCTGCCCCCACCCATAGCATGGCGATGGGGCGGAGTCGGGTGGTCTGCTGTGAGCATAGATGCTTTTCCACCTCTGACCATGGCAGTTTGTATACACCCATGTATGTTATAGTATGGTCTGAGGCAGCTATTCTCTTCCCAAGGCGAGAGTCCAAGGGTATAGATAAACCCAGGAGTACAGTTATTATCACAGGGAAGATGACTGATTGAGTGGTAGGGCAACAGAGATGAGGGAGGAGAAAATTGAATGATCAAATGGGCCATCATCTGTATAACTGAGTAACAAATGTGAAGGTAACATTATGTAGGACAGCATCCAGAGCTAATTCCCTTCTATGTTCTCTATAATTCTGTATTTCCTCAATCGTTTTTGTATTAACAGAAGTGAAGATAACTTTATATTACACAGCATCCAGTGCTACTTCCCTACTATCTTCTCTATAATTTGGTATTTCCTTTAATGTTTATGTGTTGACTAATGTGAAGATAACATTATGTAATACAACATCCAGTACTGATTCCCTATTATATTCTGTATAATTTTGTATTTTCAGTATTGTTTATGGCTTATTCTGGTTCATATGTCTCCATTCTTTTGTCTTTAAGATTAAAAAATTTAAAAAAATAAACTCTGACAAAATTTTTGGTAGCACACCCTAGGTATATTACTACTATAAAGCTTTGCAGATATAGTTTGCATAGACACAAGTTGTACATAGATGTTTCCTAGAGATGAGTTTTACACAATACATGACCAGAAAATACCCAGAGGTAGGAAACCTGATACCCAGGGATTGAGAAAGGTCATGAAGTTATCCACACAAGAGAACTTCAAAGGAGAGAGACTCAGTAAAATTCCTCTCAGATTTGGAGAGAATTGGCTTTGACCATCTGCCGGGCCCAAAAGCAAGAAAGGATGCATAAACGAAGATTGTACCATTACCCTTCATCTCCTCCCTCCTCCTGCCTTGAATATTGTGAGCAACAAAAACAAAGTTAGTTTGGGAGAGCCTAGAACATCTAGAATTTCAAGATTCCTACAGTTGTGTATCAGTACAAACTGATGTCAGTAAACACCAGGGTTCTGTGTTAATGGGAGTTTTATAAATAACTTGCATTAAGAAGCATTAGTTCTTAGCTTTTGAAAAAGAGAACTAGGTCTTAAATATTCCAGCTTTCCCTAATTACAACTACCATGAGACCTGACAAAAACACCTTCATGTGTTCAGAACCAGATTAACTTACAGAAGTACCATGTTGGTTTTGAGTAGTAAAAATTGGCATAGTAAACTACCTTATTCGTGAATGTGGTTATTATTAACTCTGAGATCAGAAAAGGAAACAGAGAATCGCAAGTTTTGAATAGTTTTTTCAAATCCCATGGTGACCAGGGCTGAGAAGTAGACACTGGCCGGACTCATTCCATGGGTCACAATTTTTTTTCACCATACTGAATTGCTTGAAATGAACCAAATTAATTCAATGTACGTATGTCCTTAATGTGTGAAATAAAATGAAATCAAACTACTAACTAGGTTGCCTTACAACATCCTTGTTTAAAAAAATACTGATATGTTTCAGAGCATATCGTTTAGGTTGTTCTAGAACAGAAACTTTAAAGTTTTCACTTGTATAGTTTTGTTACAATAGCAGGAGAATTCTGGAAGTGATTTGTTTTAAAATATTGGAAATAGATTGGCTTCTGCATCTGTCAGTTTGGCAGTGGTCATTAATTAGATTCCCACTGCTGCTCTTGGCTTTGGGGAAACTTCTGTCCACAAGATAAAGTTTCTGTTCTCATGTAATTGACATTTGTATGGAAGAAGCAAACATTAATTGCAAGCAAACAAACAGGCAGACAAAAAGAGATTTAAGTGGAATTAGTCTTAGTAAAAACTTTCCATGTAATGCTGTCAAATATTTTCTAAAACAGAAAATCATTTTTTAAATTTAAATTAGATGTTTATATAAATGATTCAAACTAAAGTGTGGACTCATTGGTTAAACATATTTTTCAGGGGAGAAAAGTGCTAAAATGTTGTCTCCTCCCATGAGTGATACATCTTAAAATATTTTTAATATCCCTAACAGCAATATCTTAAACTACCACAAGATGGTGACATTACTCTATAAAAACAAATCCTTGGCTTAATTCATACGAGCATTTTCAGTTTTCCAAAGCAAAACTAAAGTTCTCTCTGTTTGGATTCTGAAAGTAGAGATGAGATTTCAAAATTTTTTGAGTTGAAATCATATAAATACTGATGTTTTCAAAAATAACATTTTAAATATCTGTGTGTGTGTGTGTGTGTGTGTGTGTGTGTGTGATTAGAGACTAAAGAAAGGCCCTTCACAGTGAGCTACATTCCCAACCCCTGTTCAATTTTTGAGGAGTGGCCTCAGAATATTGTTACACTTTTCACACTAGGCTACAATTTGTGATCTCCTTGTCTCCGTCACTGGACACTGGGATTACTGACATGTGCCACCACACCAGGCTACAAATCTATACGGTATTTTAAAGCAGCATTATGAATAAATAGATCAAACAGAGAGTTTTCAAACAATGAGCTTTCACTCTTAAGATTTTGAACTCAAAATTATCGTACCTTACCTGATGTAGTTGCTATTTGGGAGACTAAGGCAAAAGGATCACAGGTTCAAAGTCAGACTGGGCAACTTAGAGATACTACTCTGTCTCAAATAAAACATAAAAGGGCCTGAGAGTGTAGCTGGGTAGCAGGGTGTAGCGGTAGCCCGTGGGTTGAATCATGCAGTCCCACAAAGAAAAAATATTACCGTGACCTGTTATACTCACCCAGCATTTTTGGATTTTTCCTCACTGAGATTTCTTCTTCGCCTCCCCATACTTTTCTTGGGTATCCTTGATAATGAATTGTGGAATGATTCTCTGTCAAAATAACAAAAAACCCCATAACAGAAGAGATTGCACTAATGGTTTCTAATTACTTTAAGCAGATGATTTGTTTCTGGCTGTAAGTATCCTTAGCTCCAAATTGGAACTAACAAAACACGCCAGACCAATCATCTTCGTCATCCTAAGGAGCAGAATTGTGTCTTTTGCCTATGCATTGCACTGCCTGTTGTCAACTCTATATCCTGCTCATTGCTGTGAAAGGCAGAATTCCTGTCCAGCATCACCCTGGTAAAAATCTGGCAGTGAAATTCTCTCTCTGGAGATATAAAAGGAAAAAGGGAAAGAGAAACCCTTATTTTCTGATTGCAGTTGCAAGGAGGGGGATGTGAGCAAGGATCAGGCTCGAGATCTGCAGTGACAATTGCAAAGCAAATCTCTCTAAAGCAGTGCTGCAGGTACCAGAGGTCAGCAGGTTTTCCTGAAGCTGTTCAAACTGACATCGTGCACAGTACCTTCTATGGATTCTCCCTTTGATGGCAGATGGAATCTCTGACTGCCATGTAATTTTTGTAAGCTCTGGCAGGAATGATTTTACCTTACCCCACTACACACACACACACACACACACACACACACACACACACACCCATCTCAATGAATGAATAAACCTCTGATTCCTTATATTAAAACTAATACTTCTATATCAATATGTAAAGCAGCAACTATTGGTGTTTTTTGTTGTTGTTGTTGTTGCTGTTGTTGATGTTTGCCTGTTTTGTTTTTTATCTTTGGATTTTTGGTTTTTGTGTTTTTTCTGTTGTTGAGAGGATTAATTGTCTGACTAAATTTGCATGTCTGTATATGGGTTTATATATTTACACTTCGAAGATATCAATGGATAAAGCAATAACCACTGTTTAGACCATATCA